>APFE030402052.1:0-41761 GCA_000404065.3 Pinus taeda
GTGAACATGCCTTCAGTTGGCAATCTGGGACACTTCCTCTAGCAGAAGACTTCAGCTTCTTGCCAGTTTTGGAAGAGTTCCAGGAACAAAATTGAGAACACATCCTCTAGCAGAAGACTCCAGCTTCTTGCCAGTTTTGGAAGAGTTCCAGGAATTGCATTAAGCATTCCAGAGTTGTTGGTCATCCTTAAACCATCACAGGTTGAGACTTCCCTTTCAGGTTGAAGTTTTACCTTTTATGCGGGGTGAGACCTCCCTTTTATGGTTGAAGGTTTCCCTCTTTAAAACAATAGGATCACTTCCTCTAGCAGAAAACTTCAGTTTCTTGCCAGTTTTGGAAGAGTTCCGGGAACTGCACTAAGCGTTTCAGTGTTGGTGGTCATCCTTAAACCACCGCCCTGTATACCAACATTTCAAAGAGCACATTCAGCCTAGTGCTGCCATGCATATTTGCACATTTTGTATTACAGCTCTCTTCTTGGACTCATACATAACCCTTTAGATTAAGGGGGGGAATGTTGGACACCTAATCCTAAATGGGTTAGTGTGGAAGCTAAATAGACAAAGCAGTCCAAGAGACCTTGGGATGTGAATCCCAACGGTCACAACAATGTACTATAAATGTATATCAAATGTTAATAAAATTGTATTGCATGTTTTATCTTTCACATATCTCTTGCTGTCCATGTGTGTTTAACAAGAGTTAACATAGAAGCAAGTAATAAAAAATAACTTGTTTTTGGCAACTTTATATAGTTTTCCTATATATTCAGAGAAAAAAAAACACCTTCCCTCATATGTCGAGGCCCGTTACTTGCACTTCAAAGAACATAAGCAACATAAAACAATTGAAAAGGTTGACTAACAATACTTTTACAAACATTTGAAATGGTTATGATAATTAATGTACATGTTATATCAAAGTGAAGGATCATGTTATCACATTAATTCATTGAATTGCATTGTAAAGCTAGCTTTCAAATAGCATAACTATTCATGTAAGTAATGTCTCATAAACAACCTTTATCTCACAATTTTTCCATGTGAGTTATTCACCATACCCATACATGGGTAAGAGTAATTTTTTTTCCAAGAAAAATATCATAATTTTTATTAAATTATAAAATTGCAAGTACATTTTATAGGTGGATTTATCACATCAAGAAAAAGGATAAGATTTGCCAAAAATATTTGTCTGTCATAGTGAGATAAAACTATGTAAAGACATAAGTGATCACCACCTATATGACTATTACATAAATCACCATATTTATCCTAATCAGTAGCATGAATTAGTCCATGGAAAGAACATAATCAAAAGAGAGATGATACTTAATTAAAAATTAAACTTTGCCTTAAGATAAAAGAGCCTTCACTTTATTCATCCAAATAGTCAATATTAGGAAGAAGAAGGAGTGCCTCCTTTGAAAGTGAGTTTTCCAAGTATTATGTTCTCTATAAATATGGGTGAATAATATATCCTAAAACATAGTCAAAATATCCTTCAGCCATTAGCGATGGGAATGATTCCTAAATGATATATCTAAGATTTATCCTACATCCACTGAATGACCAATTTAAAATCTTCAAGCACTTGTGAGCATTGAACATTCCTTGTGATGATACTTGTTAATAGTGCATACAAAGCTTTAAATTCCCCCATATTGTTTGTGTCAACTTCTACATTGGATTTTTTAAGAAAATGATGGTTGTTCGTGAAGAAAGATAAATTCTAGGACTTAACATTGACCCTTCCTCTTAGTTGGATTTGTCAAAATAGTCGTATGCTCTTGATCGATTTATGTCAAGGGTTGTTGTAGCGTGACACATAGTGGAATTGAATAAGTTGTAATGCGACATAATACATGATAAGGCATGAATTACCACTATAAATGATAAGAGAAACTTGTCTTCAAAGAAGATTCTATTTTGCACCACCCATATTCCCCAAGCCACATGGATAAGAGTAACTATATTAGTGTGGTACAAAATTCCATCATAGGGATATGTTATTGGACTAACTGATGATGATCAAAACTATCAATTGATGATGTTAATATTGAAGCAAAGGAGGATTTAATTACACTAACCTGAAGAATATCACCCCAAAGTCAACTTTTAGATATACAAAATAATTTGTTGTAAATAACTCCTCTATACAAACTACTTGCATCTCACAACTATTATCCATATAGGATTATTGACAACAAACACACCTAATATAAATATTAGCAAGTATATATTATGATGGAAACAAATACAGTTATAAAGATATTAAGCCCTTGTGGTAATACTTTGCGACTACAAACCTTTCATTAATAACAATGATAAGATAGAGAATGCTTTAACACACTTTTATTTTCTTCTTATCTAAAAGAGAGTTCATATGAGTCAATCTATATGCAATTTAACAATATGCTATACATAATAAAAAATAAATGAATTAATGAAACAAGATATATGTAAATTCCAAACTAATAACATATAGTTGTGAGCTTTGTTGTGATGTTATCTCAATAAGAAATACCATGTTTAATAAGATGCGTTGTGGTGCAACAAGTTCTTCCCAAGGAAGTGAGTGCCCAATGATGGTCCTTGTTCAAGTTGCAATTCAGTTTGAACCTCCAATAGAGTTCTTTTCTGCTTGGACAAATATAACACTACATGGAAGAACATTTACATGTTCCAAATTCCAAAATATCACTACCTGGTTTCAATTACGACTCTGTCCTAGTTTTAAATATGTTATAGCTAGATCTTAAGCCTACTAGAAATTGGGTTAAAGCTAGATTTCAGTGTAGGTTCTCACATTCCTCAATTTTTGAAGTAACATGAATTCATTAACATTGATGTAAGATAATGGTTCAACAATTTCACTAGATTTATCTATTTTCCTCATATCAAGTTAAAATTAGAGATATTTTTATTGAAATCCAAATTTATTTTTTTTGGTAGTACAAATAGATAAATACCATAAAGGTGAAATGAGAAAATATCAATTTAAGTAAATGATTTGAATAAATATTTTTCATGTATGTCACTGATAAATGTGGTTATATCGAGATGTAATAGAATACATGGCATGACATGTGTATTCAACAATAACATATTACTGATGATACCCATATTGTGAAAGGGCTTTGCAACCTCTATTTCTAGGGTTGTTTCCTTAGCCATCAACCACTTTCCCTCCACCGATGCCCCCGTTTGGGGCGCGAGGGGGGGGGGGGGGTCACGCTCCTACAGATTCATAGTCACTTCCAACGCCAATTAGGATACCTCATGTAAATTCATAAATTCCTCAGCTCACAAACCACAGTCGGAGTCGAACCCATCTAATCCAACCAACAATGAAGCTACAATCTCTATCTCTGCTACTCCAACAATGAACAATCCAAAAGCTAGTGGTTCTTGCCTTCCTTAGATAGTCAAATCTCCAATCCTAGAAATCCCATCATAAAAATAGGGGCAAAAATAGAATATATGAGAGAGCATGCAGAAATATGAAAATTTGTAAGTCTCTAGCCCTTGGGGAAAACCCTACTCAGATGGATCCATAAGAACTAGAAACTCAAAGGGGATCTCAACCTCAAATTTTGGGTCCAAGGGTTTGTTCACAACTATATTCAACAATATACATGATAGAGATAACATATTTTAGGTAGGACCATATTTAATGAATTCATTTGGCTTATTCCTGAAGACATAGGTTTAGAGATTCCACCCCAACAAATAATACTTTTCTACAACCCCAGTCTAGATCTATATTTATTATCTCCCTCTGGAGTTTTTAGTACACTAAAATGTTATAAAGAATTGGTAATGTGATAGGGAATTTTGTTATGATTTTGGATATCACAAAGCAAGGTTGATACACTTCATGTGCCCACCTTTTTACTTATATAGACATATCCAAGCCCCTCCCAATAGGCATTTAGGAGAGAAATGAAGATGAAATATGGGAATAGCCAATATATTATGAGAAAATTCACTTTAGATGCTGAAAAATCCATGAATATAACCATTTATTCCAAGAATTCCTACCAGGCCAAGTCGAACAACATGCACAAGTAAATCTATCATTGAATCAATATGGGTTTACTAGGATAACCAATAAAAGGAAGAAAACCAAAAAATGAACATAGAAATCAACCTCTGAAAATGTAGTGGGGAATAACCAATACATGGTCCTCTAATAGTTGAAAGAAAACGAGACAACTATCGAAGGAGAGAAGCCAAAAATGGAAGATATTGGGTAAACCAATTAACAACCAACCTAGCCAACAAAAGATGTGTATGCACAACCAATTGACAAAGATTACTAGGATGATCTAGAAATGTGGGATAGTACCCAAGTTTTTTCTAATGTAGAATATTTTGATGCAATGGACCTACAAAACATTATTTTGCAATATCTTCTATAATAATGGAGAAACAAATACCCAACAAACATTCCCAAGGAGCAAGCTCAAATCATCACCAAAACATGCATTTGTCAATAAGATCTAATTCTCCATTAAACTCATGAACAAGGTCATACCCCTAACCTAAATACGATCTAATTCTCCACCAAGATCATGAACAAGGTAATACCCCTAACCAGAAATCTTTTTTTCCCTCTCATGGAATCAAAAGCAATGGTCATATAGATCAATTGAGCATTTTGAAATAACTGGAGAAAAAATGAATGGAAAACTAATAGTCAATTACTACAGGACCTAGTGTATTACTTGGTGAAAACTAGTAGAGTATCACTAATGGATACCATCTTTCAACCCTCTTCTCAACATCAAAAATGAAATTCATCTTGTGGTATGATAGGGGTCTTACTGGGAAATCCAAGCAAAGTCTCCTAAAAAATAAAATTTTCCAAGAACATCCTATCATCATGATGGTTCAGGAAACGAAATGCTCTTTTACGTATCTAAACAAACTTTTAAGTAATGTCTGGATAAATTGTGATTATCTAGCCTATGATAGCCAAGGAGCATCAGAAGGTATTGCTATTGGATGGAACCCTTCCCTAGTCACTCTTCTGTAGGTTTTAACCCGGTATAGAAATTACCTGCATACGAATTCTAAAACATAGAAAATAAACAATGCGAGAGCATAACACATAAAACACATATATACAAAGATTTCCCATGGATCCCAAAACCGAGACTACCAAATTGATTTTTCATTATGTTCCTTTCAATGTTACAATACATATTTATACATACCGAAGCATCCAATACCATGGACCGAAAACCATTGCATCCAAAACCATGGACCAAAAACCATCGCGTCCAAAATCATGGACCAAAAACCATTACGTCCAAAACCATGTGTGAAAACTATGCACAAAACCATAGGTAGGTCCACTCAACCTAATATAGGATCCAAAAAAAAAAAAATCCCCGGGGCATTGCCCCAGACCCCGTAGAGGGGGGCTAACTTCCCCCTTCAAACCCCTTATGACCCCCCCCCCGTTGTGTAGTCAACGCAACAAAGGAGGGGCTCCACCCCCTAGTTAACTAGGGAGTTAGTTGTGGAAAGAATATAACACAACCCAACATTCTCCCAGTTGTTGTTTTCTTTCCACAGGGGGCCACAAGAGAGCTAAGTCATTTATCTAGCCTTGAAATTCCCATTGTTTCTCTACACCAAGAGAACTTCTCAAAGCTCACATATTTTGTCAATACATCTACAGTATTCCTTAAAGCGTCCACATTTACTAGCAACACCTTTTTGTCTTCTATCATATCCCTCACAAAGTGATACTGAACATCAATGTGCTTTGTCTCTGAATGCTAAGAAGGGTTTTTGCCAAGAAAATTTCACTTTGGCTGTCACAGTCTATCCTTATAGCTCCTTGTACTAACCCCATACTTGAACACAATCTTTGCACCCAAACTGCTTCCTTGCTTGCATGAGTGGCTACCATGTATTTTGCCTCTGTAGTTGATAGTGCCACTACAGATTGTTTGTTACTCATCCAATTGACTGCACCTCCAAATAGGATAAACACATACCCACTTGTAGATCTTCTTTGATCCAAATCTCCAGCCCTGTCTGCATCAACAAAGCCATGAATATCCAACACCTTGTCCAATCGTGGTCTTCCTTTGTAGCACAAACCATAATCACTAGTGCCATGCAAATACTTGAAAACTGATTCACTGTTGTCCAATGCTCCTTCCCTGTTTTTGACATAAACCTACTCAATACTCCCCCTACATGTGCAACGTCTAGTCTAGTACAGACCATTGCATACATCAGGCTACCGACTGCACTTGCATATGGAACATGGGACATTTCCTCTTCCTCTTCTTGTGTCTTGGGACACTGTTCGGCAAATAAATTTACACCTATAGGAATAGGAACCTTCACCGGTTTACTATCATGCATATTAAACCTTTGCTGTATTTTCTCGACATACTTCCTCTAGTTTAACCAAAGCTTCCTCTTTGCCCGATCTCTTTTAATTTCCACACCCAAAATACAGTTTGCAACACCAAGATCTTTCATGTCAAATTTGGAGGACAATTGGGTCTTCAAATCCTGGATAATTTCTTTGTCATTTCCAACCAGAAACATATCATCCACATAGAAGACTGGATAAATAACTCGGTCACCAATTAATTTAAATAGACACAATGATCTGCTTTTCTTTTGGTGAAGCCAAGTCCCCGTATAAATGTATTAAATTTCTGATACCACATCCTTGGTGACTGTTTTAACCCATACAGAGACTTCTTTAACTTGCATACCAGTTCTTCTTACCTTTCATTGCAAAGCCTTCAGGTTGCTTCATGTAGATATCCTCTTCCAGATCCCTGTGAAGAAATGTTGTCTTCACATCCATCTGTTCTACCTCAAAATCAAAAGAAGCAACAACAGATAAAAGTAATCTAATAGAAGTTACCTTAGCAATATGAGAAAAATATCACCAAAATCAATTCCTTGCACCTAGGAATAACCTTTTTCTACCAATCGAGCTTCATATTTTTCCACCTTTCCTTCTGCATTTGTTTTCTTCTTGAACACCCATTTGTTGCCAATGGGTTTCCTTCCAACCAGCAACTCCACCAGATCCCAAGCCTCATTTTTGTGCAAAGATGCCATTTCATCAACAATGGCCTCTTTCTAGAGTTTTCCATCCTCTGAATCTACTACTTCCTTCACATTTATGGGATCATCATCAGTAATAGATAAAGAAAATTTGGAATAGAAAGCAGATGGACTATACCTCTCTAGTTGCCTTCTTTCTCGAATTGATCTTCTCACACCTGGAGTATGTGGCCCTTCATCTTTTGATTCATCCTCTGTTGTAGAGTCTGATTCTTCCTCCTTTAGCTCAAACACTGAGTCTCCATCTTTCATCCTCAGGTTATACAACTTTTTTCGCAGGAACAGTTTAGGTGTTTATTAAAGGAATTTACTAAAGTGTTATAAACCCTAAAACCTCATCCCTAATCACTAAACCCTAAGAATTTTTTAACATTTTAAACCTGAAACCGTAAAACCTAAGCATTTAATAACATTTTAAACCCTAAAACCTAAACGCCAAGCATTATATAATATTATAATATAAAACCCTTCAGGAGAAATAAAATTACCTTGCGAATTCCCCTAGTCGCCACATAAATGAGGAACACACTCCAACAAAAACTACTCCTTCTCTGTATCCAATGACAAGGTTTAGCGTAGAATGAGACCAATAATTTTTTTTTACTGAGTACAAGAAATTTTAGCATAATGAGTGAGTTACGTTAGACTAACAGATCTAGTATCAAAACATGGAATTGAAGTTGAAATAGAGCACATAGAAGAATGCTTACAAGGAATTACAACGAGTAGCTGAGAAAAAGGATGGATAAATGAGTAAGAAGCATTATAAATTGTTTCAAAGGTGTCACCAAATATATGAAACTATATTTATACAAGAATATTAGCGAAATTCAAATGAAATACCTCTTCTCTAAGAGAGAAGGATGAACATTACTATTTATAACAAAGTTTTCCACCAAAATATTGAGCTGTGAGGAAAACAACATGGCTACAAAAAGCCAACACAAGTTACAGAGTTGCAGAGTGGTGCCATGGCTATGTGAACCAAGCGAAAGGAGGGTAGCGAGGATGTAAATTGAGGGTAGGTGTTTTGAATAACCTTACAAAACCCACAATTAGATCCAAACTTTCACTCTAGGTTTAGGGAATTATGATTTTCCTAAAATCATGTGAATATGATGTGGAGTGGGTATCATGGTATTAAACAATAGCACCAAATCTAACCTATGTCCAACCCATTAATATGAAAGGATGAAATTTTAAAACTAGAATGAAGATTTAATTTGAAATATGGCAAATATAGCATGGTAAGGTTTGAAATGAATTAGAGGGAACAAAAATATAAATTAAGTTGTGTTATACAAGGAAATCTTGTAGCTAAATTACAATCATATGAAATGAAATTGATATTCTTTGCAACAAACAATGCTAATGGATACTAATGTGATACGTTAAAAAAATAACCATACATAGAAAAAAAATGGATTCATCAGTTGTCAATCTTAATAATTCAAAAAATATTCCTTGAAACGTAATGAAAATTAATAGCATATACTAGTAGTATACAACATGGAAATGGGGTAGAGAAAGAAATATACAATACTAGTATTTTAGATTCATGCTCAATTTTGGTAATTTTAAAGAAACATGATTTCTTTTAGTATGAGATGGACCTATGTTACACTTATCTTACCCTAGCCTAGCCTATCCTAGTCTACTTTCGCTTAACTAAAACCATTCTAGCATAGCCTAGACAAGTCTAGCCTACACTATCCTATCTTAGTTTACTCTAGCGTAGCCTATTCAACTATCGCCTAACATAATCTAGCATAATTGGCCCTAGCCTACACTCACCTGGTTTAGCATACTCTAGCCTATCTTAGGCTATCGTGTCCTAGACAAGCCTAGATTGCACTACCTTGGCCTACCCTAATCTATCCTAGCCTTGCCTATCCTAGCATCACCTATCCTAGCCTCACATATCCTAGGTTACTATGGCCTACTTTACTCTAGAATAGCCTATTGTAACCTATTGTATACTAGCTTACCTTAGCCTACCCTACTATACGCTAGCCCTAGCATAGACTAATTTATCGTAGCCTAGGCTAGAATAGCCTACTTTATCCTAGCCTAGCCTATAGTAGCCTAGTCTAGCCTAGCCTAGCTTAAACTAGCCTAGTCTAGCCTAGCCTAGAGTACTCTACTCTATTCTAGCCTAGGGTAGCGTACACTAGCCTAGTCTAGCATAACCTGTCCTACTCTTACGTGGCTAGCCTACACTAGCTTAGTCTAGCCTAACCTAGCTCGATTACATTAGCATAGCCTAGCCTACTTTACTCTAGCCTATGTAGCCTAACCTTGCCTAACATTTCCTAAGATAGCCTTGTCTAGCCTAGCCTAGCCTAGCCTACTCTAACGTAGACCATTGTTAGCATATATTTGTGTAGCCTAACCTACCCTACCCTAGTTTAATCTATCCTAGTCTAGCCTACAGTAGCCTAGTCTAGCCTAGCCTAAGTTACCCTAACCTAGTCTAGCCTAGGCTAACCTAACTTTGCCAACTCTTGCCTAGCTATCCTACACTAGCTTAGTCTACTCTAGCCTAGCTAGCTTACTTTGGTAGCCTAACCTACTTTACTCTAGCCTCCCTAGCATAGCCTTGCATAGCCTAGCATAGTCTACTCTAGCCTATACCCTTCTTAGCATATATTTGTCTATCCTAGCCTACCCTAAACTAGTGTAGCCTTTCCTAGCATAACCTAGGCTGCTTTAGCATAAGATATCTCGCTCCAACATGGCATAGCCCTGCCTAGGCTAGGCTAGACTAGTTTAGATTACTCTAGCCTAGCCTACTATAGCCTAGCCTAGTCTAGCCTACTATAGCCTAGCCTAGTCTAGGCTAGCCTAGTCTAGCTTAACCTATTCTAGCCTAGGCTAGCCTAGCTTTTCTTAGTCTACTAGGGCGTAACCTATCCTAATCTATCTTGATGTAATCTAGATTAGCCTAGCCTAGCCTGTCCTACTCTAGCATATCCTAGCATACTAAAGTCTACTCTAGCCTAGGCTAACCCACTCTAGCCTATCCTACACTACGATAACCTGAAGGAGCCTACTTTACTCTAACCTACCATACTCTAGCCTAGCCTATCCTCGGCTAGCCTACCATATCCTAGCATACCTTAGCATAACCTAGTCTATCCTACTCTACTCTAACTTACCCTACTCAATATGTTCTTACTTGTCCTAGCCTATTCTATCCTACATTAACCTACTTTAGCCTAGCCTAGTCTAACCAACATTATCCTATTCTATCGTAGACTAGCCTAACCAACAAGATCCTATTTTAGCTTAGCCTTCCATACCCTACCCTAGCCCAACCCAATGCAGCTTAGCCCATCTCCACCAAGCCCAACATATCTTAACTTAGCCTAGTCTAGCCTACTCTCACCGAAACTAGCGTAGCTTAACCTACTCTACCCTATCCTAGCCTATCCTAGCTTAACCTACTCTAACATAACATAGCCTACTCTAGAATATCCTAGCCTAGCCTAACCTAACTTATTCTAGCCTAGCTCAACCTAGACTAGCCTAGACTATCTTGGCCTAGCCTACTGTATCCTGGCATAACCAAGCCTATCCTAGTCTATCCTAGCATAGCCTAGCCTAGCCTAGCCTAGCCTACTCTATCCTACTCTTCCCTAAACTAGCTTACCCAATTCCAACCTACTCTCCAATCCAGCCTACTGTGTTCTAACCTAACCTCACCTATCCTACCCTAGCTTATCCTACTCTAGCCTACTAGCCTACACTAACCTAGCCGGGTGTAATCTAGCCTTCCCATTCTATGCTAGACTAGCATACTTTATCCAAGCCTAGCCTATGCTATCCTATCCTAGCCTACCCTACTCAAGAATAATTTTCCTTTCCTAACCTGCTCTAATGGAGGCCAACCTACTTTAGCATAAGCTAGCCTACCCTACCCTACTCAAGCCTAGGCCAGCTTTGCCTACCTTATCGTAGCTTAATCTACTCTAGCTTTTCCTTTTCTACTATAGCTTATCCTAGCAAAGTCCACTCTAGAATGGCCTACTACAACCTAACCTACTAAAGCCTAGCTATTGTAGCCTAGCTTACTCTAGCATAGCCTAGCCAAGACTAGCCTACCTAGCTTAGCCTACTCTACTGTAGCCAACTCTAGCCTAGGATACTCTAGCCTTGTCTATCTTAGCTTACTCTAAACTACTCCAGCCTAGCCTAGCCTATCCTACTCTAACCTAATCTAGCATATCCAATTGTAATATAGCCTACTCTAACCTACATTAGCACAGTCTACGCTAGCCTACGCTACCCTAGCCTAGCTTGGTCTTGTTTGGCCTAGCTTATTCAAGCCTTTTCAAGTCTAGCCTAGTCTACTCTACCCTAGCCTACCCTAGCCTACTCTACCCTAGCCCAGCAAAGCCTACTATAGCTTAGCCTCAGTGAGCCTGCTCTAGCCTTCCCTAGCGTAGCCTACCCTATTGGGGCCTAGCCTACTCTAGCATAGGCTAACCTAGCATATCCTAGCCTACTTTAATCTACATTAGCATAGCCTATCATATTCTAACCTACACTATCCTAGCCTAACCTACGCTACTCTATCCTACTTTAGCCTAGCCTAGCCTATATTAGCATACCCTTTCCTAGCATAGCTAGGCCTACTCTTTCATAGCCTAGATATGCCTAGTCTAGCCTACCCTACTCCACCTTAGCCTATACTAGTCTAACCTATTGCGTTCTAGGCTAATCTAGCCTAACATACGCTATCCTAACCTAGATTAGCCCATGCTGGCATTCCGAGCGTAGCCTTACCTAGCCTAGATTATTCTAGCCTAGCCTAGCATAGCCTAGCCTAGCCTACTCTAGCCTATCCTATCTTAGCCTACTCTTACCTAGCCTAGGCTACCTAATCCAGCTTATCCTAGCCTAGGCTACTCTAGGCTACCTACTCTAGCATATCCTAGCCTAGGCTACTCTAGGCTACCTACTCTAGCATATCCTAGCCTAGCCTAGCCTAGGCTACTCTAGGCTACCTACTCTAGCATATCCTAGCCTAGCCTAGCCTAGGCTACTTTAGGCTACCTACTCTAGCATATCCTAGCCTAGCCTAGCCTAGGCTACTCTAGGCTACCTACTCTAGCATATCCCAGCCTAGCCTAACCTAACCTATTCTACTATAGGCTACCCTAGGCTACCCTACTCTATCCTAGCCTAGCCAAGCCTACTCTAGCCTAACCTAACTTAGCCTACTCTAGCCTAGCTTATCTTATCCTAGCCTAACCTAACTTAGCCTACTAACCTAGCATAGCCTAACCTACTCTAGCCTTCTCTAGCTGAGCCTACTCTACTTTAGCCTACTTTATCCTACTCTACCTTACCCTAGTCTAGAATATCCTATCCTAACATTTTCTAACCTACTCTAGCTTCTCCTTGCCTATCCTTTCCTACTCTATCCCACTATAGCCTCGGCTAGCCTACTCTATCCTAGCTTACTCTAGCCTAGACTATTATAGCATAACCTACCTTAGCATAGCCTAGTATATCGCAACATACCATAGCCTAGCCTACTCTACGTTAGCCTACTCTAGCCTTCTCTAACTTAGCCTACTCTACTCTACCCTACTCTATCCTACTCTACCCTAGCCTATCCTACTCTACCCTTGGCTAGTCTAGCCTATCCTATCCTAACCTTTTCTAACCTACTCTAGCCTTTCCTACCCTATCCTACCTTAGCTTACCTTATACTACTATATCGTCCCTTACTCTAGCCTAGGCTATTATAGCCTAACCTAATCTCGCCTAGCCTAGTGTAGCCCACTCTAACCAACTATCCGACTGTAGCCTAGCCTAACATATTTTAGCCTAACCTTTCCTGGTCCACCTTATTCTACTCTATCTTAACCTCACCCAGCCTACTCTAGCTTAGCATAGGCTAGCCTAGCCTACTCTAGCCGAGATTAACCTAGCTTAGCCTAGCCTAGCCTAACCTAGTCTACTCTAGCTGACTCTAGCCTAGCCTACCCTAGTGTACTCAATCCTATCCTAGCCTAGCCTGCTCTTTCTTAGCTTCGCCTAGCCAACTCTAGTGTAGTCTTACTTAGCCTACTTTAGTCTTGTCTTACTTAGCCTACTCTAGCCTAGCCTAGGCTAGTTTAGCCTAGCAGAGCCTATTTTATCCTACCCTAGCCTAGCCTACCATAGCCTATTGTACCCTATCCTAGACTACCCTACTCTAAGTTAGCTTAGCATAGCCTACTCTAATCTAGTCTAATCTAGCTTACTTCAGGCTAGCCTAGTCTATTCTACCCTACTATACTGTAGCCTATTGTAGTCTACTCTAGGAATTTATACATACATGATGTAGTTGAGACATTAATAAAACACATATTCAAAATTAATGTTAAAAAATATTTACATCACTATTTGATTTTATAATATAGATTTTAATAGAAACACAATATCCCTTCATATTATATCAATTCAAAAAATTTTAATTATATTATCTGAGTTAAAATATACATATTGTAAAACTTAATAACATATTAATTATATAAATTTTAAAATCATTAAAATAATAAACTGACTAAATAACCTTAATAAAAATTTATTTTGAATAAATGAAAGTTATATAGTATTAATAAAAAAAAAAATACAAAAAAATATTTAACATATATCTGTATTAATATCTACTTTATAATGAAAGTATATAAAGCTAACCATAATATTTATGTAAAAACAAATCTAAGATAAAAAAATAGAAGATATAATCGAAAATGCATTTATAAAATGTAAAAACATAACTTACATATATTATTGGACAAAGCCATTTAATCTAAACTATATTATAGGAGAAATTTAATTTAATAATAAAATGGGCACCTATTAAAAAATGATTTTTAGAATGATAAGTTACAAAACTCATTTTAATAATTGTGAAAGATACTCCAAACAATACTCACCCCGAACTACACTAAATAAATAGGAAACCTACCTGAATAAAACAAAACTACAATGCAATTTAACTCATAAAAATAAAACAAAACTATCTTACAATTAGATTGAAAGTACAGTTACTTTCCTCTTACAATTTTATGAAACTCCACTTGCTTCCAATACTAGTGGTGAAACTAAAATAAAAATACATTGGAAGTTGTAAAAGTACATGCATATTAAACTACAACTTTGAATGGAGACACTGCAATAATTTAATAATCTAAGAATAATCTAAACCTAATCTAAACCAATGCCTTGGAAGTGTTCTAAAAAAATACTTTAAAATGCCTTGCCGGAGGTCCTAGCTCTCGGACATAGTTGGATGCATAATTGACCGATTAAAAATGGAAAGAAAAATGACTTATCCTCTTTCATGGGACTTTATTACTTTCAGCCAAAGAGAAAAAAATTGGAAAAGAATAGTAAAAAATTACACCCAAGCAACATGCAGTAAGAAAGAAAATCCATCTACTGAAAATCTATGAAAACTAATGGAAATTCTATAGACCATCTGTTAGGTCACTGTGCATTTTCAAAAGAAGTACGGAGCTAAGCATCAAATGATGTAACTAAGAAGTCTGGCTCCACCAAGGGACACAGAGGGTCCGTGAACTAAAAATTACTATGCAGCGAAAACAGAAACCTTAAAGTGAAAATTAAGCCAATGGAGTTATACTTCTGAAGGGAGGACTTCACACAAAAGTGCAACTGAAGTGACTGAAGTGAACAATGATAGAGAGGATTTTTTATTTTACAATCACGGAAAAGCAATGCCCACTTTAAAGTTAACATCAATAAACTGTAGGTCCCATCAGAGAAATTGCAATATATGCCTTTCAAGCAAAAAAACCAGCAAAAATCGTAACCGTGAACGCAAATATTGTTTGGGTAACCAAAATAGTTAAGGATACTGATCGCAAATATTGTTTGGGTAACCAAAATAGTTAAGGATACTGATCGTTTTTTATAGCTAGTGGATCGTGGGGCAATTAAAAGACAAACAGACAAAAATAGTCAAGGATAGAATATATATCTATTAGGCCAGGCCAGTCGTGGTTGGGGCGATTACAACGAAAAAAAGACAAAAAACAGTTTTATATAAATAGATACCTGTCAATATGCACGTACAGAATGCCAATCGACACAAGTAGAAAGATCAGCTCCTCTCCCTCCCTTCTCTCCAAGCTTTCCATCTGTCAGAGAATCATAAAAATAAGTTCTAGTATTTTCATTTTAGATTGAAGTTGGAAACCAAAAACCAGAGTTATAATCGTGAGAACAATTAAGAGGATTTCACTTGCCGGCAACCGTTAGCCAGAAATGACGCAGGTCATGTAGACGCTTGCTTCTGCAAAGAAAATTGCAACATGGCACAGGCCAAAAGGCTATTTAAGTACCCTTTTTGGTGTCATGTATTGCACACCCATTTCATATATTAGAAATGGTTTGGTATATGAAATCGTTTGGTATGCTTAGATCTAAGAAGAGAATAAAAAGGAGAATGCGCAGATAAATGATTAAGTTAGCGAATAGAAAAGTGGAGAACAATGGTCTGGTAAACAACTATATTAATGTTGATCGCCCATTTATTCTACCCATATCTACAGTAAAAAATATACAATCTCTCAACCAGACTATCACATACTGTATTTGGTTTTGAACTACAATTTCAATCACATTTCACTTGGAATTCAGAAATAGAATTAGAAACTGAAACCCAATTCAAGAAACACTTCGAATTTCAAGGCCAACAATGTTGTCATGGCTCATAGATCCAGCAACACTGTCGTCAGTCAGTACGAAATGATATCCGCAGCATCAACCAGAGTTTAAGTTCTCCGTCCTCTCCTCGCTTTCATCCGCGCCGCAACCTCGGTACGAGCACTGAAAATTTGAGCACTACGAGCATGTGCAGAGGCTGAGAGTCACAAGGAAAAGCCATTAACTCCCTCTCTCCCGAACCCGTCCTTTCATATCATGCATATTCTATCATAATATTGCTAGCTCTCCTATTAGAATTTAGAAATATGAATGGAATTCAAAATGAGAATCGGAATCTCACCAGCTTTTACGCTCCCACTCCCAGCTTTTACGCTGACACACCACTGACACATTCAACAAAAATTCAAAAATGAGAATTGGAATCTCACGTGCGCGCTCTCACTTCCAAGAGGGATTCAAGAACGAGAATTGGAATCCCAACTCTGGTTCAAAAACTCCAAGATTTTACGCTGGCACAGATTTTATGCTGACACATATAATAGACGAAAAATTTAAAAGGTTCCAAATTTATACAAACGATCATCGATTGTAAAGTAAGATAATTTAAAAAATAATATTATCATAATAGATCCATTTTATCTATTTTTTTCATTCCTAAATTTTTTTATGAATAGATATTGTTTAAATGTTTTGTATATATATATTTTTTAATTTCATAAAGAAAATTATGAGTAGACATTATTTAAATGTTTTGTATAGTGATTTATTTATTTTTAGACTTTTATTTTAGTGGATATGATCAAAATTTCAATTTCATGATAGGTGAACATGGTTACACGCACCGGGCTATAGACTGAGCATCTAGGCTCAATGAGTAAATCAGCTTAATAGATAAAATAAAAAAATGGAAATCTTTTTGCTATTACAAATGTTTTTATTAATCTAAAATAAATTTATATATATAAGATGAGGAATGTATAATTATGAGATAAATCATAGGAATCCTTTTGCTATGGAAAATATTTTTTTCAAGATAAACAATTTTTTTTTTTTATGAATGGGAATACTATAAGGCTTATAATGTTATACTGTTTTTTTATTATATATATTTAATTTAGTAAAACATTTATATTGAAATATATAATTTTTAAACTATTTAAACACTTCACTAAATCCTTTAATAATCTTGAAAAAAGTTACAAAATGATTTTTAAAATGTTATAAAATGCTTACGGTTTAGAGTTTAGGGTTTAGGTTTTATGAGTCTTTAGTAAATGCTTTTAAGAAACACTTAAAAAAAGTTACAAAATGCTTGTTAAAATGTTAGAAAATGCTTAGAGTTTAGGGTTTAGGGATGGTCTAGTAAATACTTTTAATAAACACTTAAAAAAAAGTGACAAAATGCTTGTTAAAATGTTATATAACTCTTAGGGTTTAGGGTTTATGTCTAGGGTTTACAAATCTTTATTAAATCCTTTTATGATTAGGGTTTAGGGTTTAGGGTTTATGGTTTAAGAGTTAGGCTTTGGGGTGTAGGGTTTGGGGTTAGGGTTTATAAGACTTAACCAAATTATTTTAATAAACACTTAAATAAAAATTACAAAACACTTTTAAAAATGTTATAAAAATCTTAGGTTTTATGGTTAAGGGTTTAGGGTTCGGGATATAGGGCTTAGGATTTAGGGTTTAATAAATTCTTTTAATGAACGCTTTAATCAAAGTTACAAAATACTCGTTAAAATGTTATAAAATAGTTAGGGTTTAGGCTTTAGGGTTTATAACAATTTAGTAAATTATTTATATAAAGACTTAATAAAATTTACAAAATGATTTTTAAAATGTTATAAATGCTTAAGGTTTAGGGTTAGGGTTTGGTGTTTAGGGTTTGGGATTTATACCACTTTATTAAATGATTTTAAGAGGAGCTTAAAAAAATTACAAAACACGTTAAATTTTATAAAATGCTTAGGGTTTAGGGTTTAGGGTTTAGGGTTTAAGAGTTAGGGTTTGGGGTGTAGGGTTTAGGGTTTAGGGTTTCTAACACTTTAATAAATGCTTTTAATAAACACTTCAATAAAAGTTACAAAACACTTTGTAAAATCTTATAAAATGCTTAGGTTTTAAGGTTTGGGGTTTAGGGTTTTATGTTTAGTAGTTAGGGTTTATAAGACTTAACCAAATTATTTTAATGAACACTTAAATAAAACTTACAAAACTTTTTTTAATTGTTGTAAAACTCTTAGTGTTTAGGTTTTAGGGTTTATAAATCTTTAGAAAATGCTCTTAATAAACACTTAAATAAAAATTACAAAACACTTTTAAAAACGTTATAAAAATCTTAGGTTTTATGGTTAAGGGTTTAGGGTTTAGGGCCTAGGATTTAGGGTTTATAACACTTTAGTAATTATTTTAATAAACACTTAAATAATCATTACCAATAAATTTTAACGTGTTATAAAATGCTTAGGGTTGAAGGTTTACGATTTAGGGTTTATAATGCGTTAGTAAATGTTTTTAATAAACACATAAATACAAGTTTTTTTTCTTCAAATTAATACTACCTAATCACCCACGGGGATTTGAACCGGTGACCTATAGCAAGGAGTGCCTTAACAGTACACCCGCCTTAACAGTACACCCATTCACCGTCAATCCAAAGCCCCGTGGGCAACACATAAATACAAGTTAGAAAACACCCTTTAAAATGTTTTAAAGTACATAGGTTTTAGGGTTTAGGCTTTATAACACTTTAATAAATTCTTTTAATAAACACTTAAATAAAATTACAAAACACTTTTTAAAAGGTTATAAAATGCTTAGTGTTTAGGATTTAGGTGTGGGGTTTGAGGTTTAGGGTTTAGTGTTTAGGGTTTGGGGTTTAGAGGTCTATACCACTCTAATAAATTCTTTTAATGAACGCTTGAATCAAAGTTACAAAATACTAGTTAAAATGTTATAAAATAGTTAGGGTTTAGGCTTTAGGTTCTAGGCTTTAGGGTTTAGTAAATTATTTATATCAAGACTTAATAAAAGTTACAAAATGATTTTTAAAATGTTATAAAATGCTTAAGGTTGAGGGTTAGGGTTTAGTGTTTATGGTTTGGGATTTATACCACTTTAGTAAATGATTTTAAGAGGAGCTTAATTTTTTTTACAAAACACGTTAAAATTTTATAAAATGCTTAGGGTTTAGGGTTTATAACACTTTAGTAAATTATTTTAATGAACACTTAAAAGAAGTAGCAAAACACTTGTTATAATGTTATAAAATACTTAGGGTTTAGAGTTTAGGGTTTAGGGTTTAGGGTTTATAACAATTTAGTAAATTATTTTAATTAACGGTTAAAAAAAGTTGCAAAAAACTTGTTAAAATATCATTAACTGCTTAGGCTTTAGGGCTTAAAATGTTATAAAATGCTTAGTGTTTAGGGTTTATAATAGTTACAAAATTATTTTGATGGACACTTAAAATGTTTCAAAACATTTTTTAAAATGTTATGAAATGCTTAGGGTTTATGGTTTAGGATAGGGTATAGGGTTCAAGGTTTGGGGTTTAGTGTTTACGATTTACCGTTTAAAATTTTATAAAATGCTTAGGGTTTAGGGATTATGTTTTAGATTTTATAACACTTTAGTAAATGCTTTTCACAAACACTTAAACAAAAAGTTACAAAATGCTCGTTAAAATGTTATAAAATGATTAGGCTTTAGGTTTTATGGACAATTTAGTAAATGATTTTAATAAACACTTTAAAAATATTTACCAAACGCTTGCTAAAATGCTATAGAATTCTTAGGGTTTATGGTTTAGAACACTTTATTAACTGGTTTCAACAAACACTTAAAAAAAGTTACAAAAGGCTTATTAAAACATTATAAAATTCTTAGGGTTTAGGGTTTAAAATGTTATAAAATTCTTAGGCTATAGGGTTTAGGGTTTTAAAAACTTACAAAATTCCTGTTTAAGTGTATTAAAATGCTTAGGGCTTAGGGTTTATAACACTTTAGAAAATTCTTTCAATAAACACTTGAAAAAAAATTACAAAATGCTTGTGTGTTTAAAATGTTATAAAATTCTTAGGGTTTAGGGTTTGCGGTGCGGAGTTTAGGGATTAGGGTCTATGGTTTATAATGCTTTAATAAATTATTTTAATAAACACTTAAATAAAGAAGGAGTGGACCGATGTCGGAGCGGAGTGCGCGGAGCGTATCAGACTAGGGTTTGCAGACCTGGCACGCAGAGCTGTAGGGTAGGCTCAGCAAATCGGGGGCAAGAGGCAATGCAGGGGAATCGAAGCAGAGAGAAGAAGAAGTATTTCCCTTACGCCATCGCGGTAGAACCTTGAATCTGCGAGTACTGAGGGAAAAATGGAGAATCAGAAGGGGAGGGGAGAGATCCCCTCCTTTAAGAATATAGTTGCAGGAGAGGAAAGTGGTTCTGGAATCCAGAATGAGACTAGGGCGCATAACAAGGAACCACCGAAGATGGGCAAACTGTGGCAATTGAAGACAGATGGGAAATGGCTTCCGAGGGCAAACAAGAAGCTCAGATATGTAATACCCAACAATATGCTGGAGGAATACACCAATATGAAAGACCATGCCCTGATCTGTAAGTTTGTAGGGTATTGGCCAAATGAAAGAGAGCTAAACAGATGGATCTATCAAAGATGGAAACTAAAGGGCCACATAGAACTGAAACTGGGAGCAAAGGGATTTTTCACAGCTATATTTGCAAATCTGGAGGATAAAGAGAGGGTTTTTGAGGAAGGGCCATACTTCATGAATAATGCAGGCATGTTCATGAAATTCTGGGAGGAAAGGTACAATCCTGACAATGAAAAGATGCTGGAAACCCCGATCTGGGTCAGATTGTTTGGACTTCCTGTGGAATTTTGGAACCCTGAAATTTTGGAAGGGATCAGCAACAGTATTGGGGCATTTGTCAAGGTAGCAGACAAAACAAGGAGAGGTAAGTTCACTTCTTATGCAAGGACCTGTGTTTATATGAATATAGCTGAACCCCTTCCGGAACACATAGAGTTGGAATAACATGATTCGGTTTGGCAGCAGCCACTAGATTATGAGCATATTCCTTTTAGGTGTAGACGCTGCCATGAATACGACCACTTAGTTAGGCAATGCCCTCTAAATAAGGAAGAAGATTACATAAAGAAATCAAAGGAACATCATAAGGCAGCAAAAAGAAAGGAGGAGAAGATAGAGAAAGATTTTCAACAGGTTAATAGGAAAAAGAAACCAATCAGAGAAGGAGCAAGAACGCAAATACAAACGAAATCACCAAGCATAGAAAGTCAGAAAAAATTTAAACTTCTACAGAATAATAATGAAGAATACAAAGACAATATGGCCGAGGGTGAAGACCTAGAAAATGAACCTATGGATATTTTCCAGGAATCAGGAGAAAAGAAGGCATGAAAAGGAGAAACGAGCAAAGAAGAACGAGATGAAGGGATAGAAACACAAAATAACCAGAGCCAAATGTAGACGGAACATCAGCAGGAAAACGAGGTAGAGGAGGAAAAAATTATGAAGCAATTAATCCAGGAATGGAAGAACTTGGATGAAAGATTCATCCCAGACCAGCAAAAACAAATGTATAAGAAAGCTTTTCAAAAATATAAAGAAAGGAATAAAGGGAATATGGAGAACCAAGATGCTACAACAGGAGAACAGGGGAAAGAACAGTCGGGAATAGGCGGGTCTGGCAAAAGCAGCAGAAAAAGAGGAAGAAAAACATTGAATGAAACGATCCAAAAAGTTGGGGAAATTTTGATAAATCCTGGAAAAGTGATACCTCTATCTGAGGTATTTTCCTTCCCTTCCAAAAAGTTTTAAATGATTATCGTCAGCTAGAACATTAGAGGGCTGAACAGTAAGGGTAAACAGAGATATATGAAGGAGAAACTAAAAAAAGAGAAACCAAGTATAATGATTTTACAAGAAACTAAAATTACCATGCAACAGATGGAAGGTATTATTAAAAATAGAAAGCTACAATATGAAATCATGGGTCAGGATGCAATTGGCTCAGCTGTAGGCATTGCAATACTGTGGAACCCAAATGAAATAATTTTTGAAAATTGGACCAGCATGTCTAGAATCCTAACGGTTCTAGGAAGAATAGCAGGTACAAAAGAGAAGGTAATAATTTCAGGAGTGTATGGACCACATACTCCGGGAGATAGATAATTTTTTCTTAAGAATCTGCAAACAACCTGAAAACTTTATCTGGACATTGCCTGGATAATAGGAGGTGATTTTAATGTAATATGGTCCCTCAAAGAAAAAAAGGGAAGCATAAGGAGAACAGAACAAGGTATGGAATTGTTTAATGATATGATAGAAGGCCTGAGATTAGTTGATATACCAACCATCAATGGGATTTTCACATGGAATAACAGGAGAGGGGGCAAGAACCAGATAGCTTCCAGATTGGATCGTTTTTTAGTATCTGAAACAATAATGAATAGAGATGTATTCATAGAAGCAAAGATCATGCCATCTCTTGGTTCTGATCACTGGCCGATTAGACTGGAAGTGGATATTAAGGCAAATCTCGGCAAGAAGCCTTTCAGATTTGAAGCCTTTTGGCTTAGACACCCAGACTTTGTAGGTAATATGGAGGAGTGGTGGCAGCAAAGCACAGCTCAAGGGAGAGGTAAAATGCATACCTTCCAACTAAAGTCAAAAGAGCTAAAAGAGAGGATAAAAAAGTGGAATAAGGAATAATTTGGAAATATTATGGAGGAAAAACAAAAACTGGAAACAGAAATGGAAGAAATACAACAAAGGATAATAAATGAAGGAAGAATAGAGGAAATCTTCGTAAAAGAAGGAATAATACTGGGGAAACTGGAAGAAAGGAGAAAGCAGGAAGAAGTGTTATGGAGACAGAAGTCCAGGATAAAATGGCTCAGGGAAGGGGAGAGGAACACCAGACTTTTCCATCAAACAATGGTTCACCATCGACAGAGGAACAAAATATTTTCAATCAAGAATGAGAACGGGGAGAGGATTGTTGAACAAGAAGGGATTGAAAGAGTGTTGATGGACTATCACAAAGGAATTCTAACTAAATCCCAATTGGATAGATCTGAAGCGATCAGGCAAATATGTAGGGCCATACCCAGGGTGGGTACTGATGACCAGAACAATGCCTTAATGAGAGCAGCTAGTCTGGACGAGGTGGAGGAAGTGGTGATGAGCATGAAGAAAGGAAATGCTCGTGGTCCAGATGGCTTTACGGTTGATTTCTATCAAGCGGGGTGGCATTTCTTGGGCAAGGAAATTCTGGAATTGTTAGAGGAATCCCAGATGAACCAAAAGGTATGGACTGCTCTTAACTCTACTTTTTTCACCTTGATCCCTAAAACTGATAATTCAGAGGATGCCAAGGGTTTTAGACCCATTTCCCTTTGCAATGTTATTTACAAAATAATCTCCTCTCTAATGGCTAAAAGGCTGAAACCGTTGTTAGAGAAGCTAATATCCCCTGAACAAACTGGCCTTGTGGAAGGACGCCAAATTCTAGATGGATTAGTAGTTACTCAAGAAGTTATCCTTTCTATGAAGACTAAGAAATAAAAAGGAATGATGATAAAACTAGATTTGTCGAAAGCCTATGACAGAGTTAATTGGCATTACTTAGAAGAAATTCTGGGAAGCTTCGGCTTTAGTAACAGATGGATAAGATGGGTTCTCAGCTGTATATCAACCCACAATTTCTCAATATTAGTAAATGGAACTCCTTCAAAAACCTTTAAGGCCTCTAGAGGAATAAGACAAGGCGACCCCATATCGCCTTTCCTGTTCATTCTTGTTGCTGAAGGCCTGGGTAGGTACCTTAAGCAAGAAAGAATAGCTGATAACATCAAAGGGCTCAGGTTGTGGGGTAATGAATTGCCTATAACCCATCAAAAATTCGTTGATGACATTATGCTATTCGGGGAACCAACTGTAAGGGAAGTGAGAAACCTAAAAAAGGCTCTTGACTTATTTGCGGAGGCTTCTGGGATGGAAATTAATAAGGATAAATCCTGCACCTTTATATTTAATATGGTGGAGACAATTAAAAGGCACCTGACCAGATTGCTCGGTTTCAAACAAGGAGACATCCCAACAAAATACTTGGGTAATATGCTGGATTACAGCTCTAAAAGATTGAAGAATTGGCAGCGAATCGTAGACAAATTAAAAAATAGAATGGCTAACTGGACCTTCAGAACCTTAAATATTGCGGGAAGGATTGTCTTGGTTAAATCTGTTTTACAAGCAATCCCTATATATCCCCTCTCGATTATGGCAGTACCTCAAGGCATCTGTAGCAAGATCAGAGAAGTGCTAAGGAAATTCATCTGGGGAGGATCATCTAATCAGAAGAAGTGGGCTTTAGTTTCCCGGAAGCATCTGATAAAACACAAAGAGGAGGGAGGTCTGGGCCTAAGGGACCCGAGTAAACTCAATAAAATTCTTGGTGCTAAACTCTGGTGGCGATGGATGAGAGGGGGTAATGACTTATGGAAGCAATTATGGAGGCACAAATACAATATGCGAAATTCAACGAAGGAAATTTACCGCATACAGGAAACCCCGAAGGGATCGACAATCTGGGAGTTAGCTAGTCAAAATCGAGACATAGTAAGCAAAAATATCTTCTGGGAAATCAGAGCTTGGGAGGAAGCCAAATTTTGGGAGGAGAATTGGCATCAAAGGGAGAAAATTAACAGCATCCGAAGAATTCAGGATATACAAAACAAAATCGGTGATAACTACAGGTATGTTAAAGATTACTGGAAAGAGAATGAACTGGATGGGATCTGGCGGAAATGGACACCGTTGGAGGACTTGGACATTGAGACAAATCAGGAGCAACAGGAGGTTTTTAGGAAGGAAGTTGAATCCAGGAAAGTAAAGGCGAGAACAGGGAAATACATCATTAGATGGAGGAAATCAACAAAAGGAACCTTCACAGTCAAAGAGGCATACTACCTGACAGATCAACAGGATGCTACGGAAAGAGCCCAAGAATGGAAAGTCTTTTCGGGTAAAAACTGGTGGTCGAAAGTTACCATTTTTGCATGGTTGGTTGCCAAACATAAGATTCTGACATGGGATAAGCTCCAACATAAAGGCTTTAATGGACCTTCAAGATGCCACTTATGCAACAGAGAGCCAGAAAAACAGGAACATTTATTAATCAATTGTGACTATATCAGAATTCTATGGAGGGAAGTAGGGAGGCTATTTCGCAAACCTGGAAAGTATCCGAAATAAACTAGAGAAATAACTTCCTGTGGAAGAACGAAAAATTCCAATGTAGAGTGGTTCGGAGAGCCTGGGATCTCATGGCAGGCTTTGTTCTCTGGATGGTGTGGAAGGAACGAAACCAAAGAATTTTTCAGAACAAGGGTAAAAATTCGGAAAAGATATGGAAAAGGGTTGTCAATCTCACCAGAGAAACTATATTGGTCGAAAGATGGGAGATGGAGGATTGGAAGGCTGAACAGGGTGAGGATCAAATCCTCAACACTCTAAATCTAAAGTATGAAATGGTCTATAACAAACAGCCGAAGAGGATTAATGCAAGGTATCAGAGCCAGGACAAGTTCGTTTACCCCAAAGACAATTTCATGAAATTAAACTTTGACGGGGCATCGAAAGGGAATCCAGGTAATGCTGGATTCGGAGGAATCTTCTGGGATAGTCAGAAAAATACTAGGTGGATTTATGCGGAGTGGGGAGGAGAAATGACAAATAACGAGGCTGAGCTATGGGCCGTCCACCAAGGGTTGCAAATTGCAATACGCAATGGCTACCGAAATCTGGAGATTGAGGGGGACTCCCAAATGGCAATTCAAATCTTGAAAAAGTTGAATAATGGGAAGAATTGGGAACAGGTAACCAGTAGCTGGCGAATGGCTGGTATCGTCCAGGAAATAGCAGAATTGCTGAAAGGAGTGGACTACAAGATCTTCACTCATGTGAAAAGAAATTGGAATCGAGCGGCGGATTTTCTCGCAAACTGGGGTTGTAAAGGCCAAGATGGCAAGGTTGACTGCCTGTGGAGGACGGTACAACTCAACGGAGAATGGAAGGAGCTGGACAATATTATTACTAATGACCATGACCAGGCCTTGAAGGATAATCATGAATAGGATTCACCCGCGAGTCGCAACATTCGTGCGACAAACTAGGGATATGGGGAAAATGGCTCAGGCAATTAATAAGTGTCAGAAAGGGCCTGGGGGGAGATCATTGATCACCATGCGAGATCAAATCTGGAATGTGCGAAAACGGTGAGGAAAAATCTACCTCATAACACTCCAATCATAGTTAAGAACCGACAGAGAGGAAGAAAGGGCATGTCAGCAACCCTAAATGGAAATCAAACTAACAAGACAGCTGATAGGAAATGTGAAGGCAGAAATAACAGATGGCAGGGTAAGGACAATTGGACAGGTAGGAGGAGCGGGATAGGAAATTCTATATCAGCTTGCATGCAAAGGACCCGGCATTAGAAGGAAACTATTGATATCCGCAGAGAGAGAGGAAGCGCAGGAGCGACGGGAAACTCCCGAGCGAAGAGAAACCGACCCCCTGTGAGCTGTATTATGGAGACCAGGAAGAGAGCCAGGCTAGCGGAAGAAATGGAAGCGGAGCGCGGTAGAGAGAAAGACAGGAAAGGTAAAGAGGTGATGAAAGAAGAGAAAGTGGAGGAGATTTATGAAATCCTCGACGACTCTAAGGAGGATGAAAACAGAGAGCAGAGCAGAACCACAGAGGAATGGGAACAGTATGTCATCGGAATAAATCAGCGGAGTCGGCGTGGAAGAAGGGTAACACATAGAGGGCGACAGCCGAGCAATAGGCAAGCGGAAAGCGAGCCAGAACCGAGTAATGGGCGAGGTAGCGGGGCAAACAGAGCCCGAGGAGTCAGGGGAGGAAGACGGGAACAAAGCAGGAGGCCAGGCAGAAGGGCTAGACAGACTACTGAGCAGAAAATCCAGCAAGATGAGAGGGCCTACTCTCAGAATACCTGCCCCAGAATCAAGAGGACTATTCAAAACATGGAAGAGGAAGCCATCCAAGCCCAATCAGACTCTGAGATGGAAGACTGGGAATTTCTTGTTCATGATCCTGGCAATAGTAGAGGCAGAATGTCCCTATTTAAACAGTCTGTACACATCTACTGGGTAATGAAAAGGCTTTTGGCTAAGGCCTTGGAGCAGGCAGCTACTGAGATGGCAGAGTTGGCAGAGGGAGTCCCAAATCTGAGGAGGGAGCTTCGCATTTTGTAGATCACCTTGGAGATGCAGGAGAAAAAGGTGGATGAGATCTACCAGATGCTTAAAGAAGGCCAACAGCAAGGCAACAAAGAGACTTCTCAGAATCCAAGGGAAGCAGCTGAGTAATTACTGTTTTGTTTTTCCTTTTTTGATGAATCTGTGTAATATAGATAGAGTAGACAGGTTTCAAAGTTTAGTGACAGATAGCAGTCATATGTATATCATCAGCAAAATCAAAACTTGGAAAGACTGTTTAGTATATATAGCATTGACAAACAGACTCTGGTATTTCTTTTTTTGGTCAACGGTTACAAACTTTAGGTGGATGCCCTACTCGGTTTCCCCTTGTGGGCGTGTAGCTGGCTCCACCAATCCTGATGTACATTTTTTATTTGAAAACAGAAAGAAAAGAGTAACACCTTTACCTACAAAAAAAAAAAATAAATAAATAAATAAATAAACACTTAAATAAAAGTTACAAAATGGTTTTTAAAATTTTGTAAAATGGTTAGGGTTTAAGGTTTAGGGTGTATAACACTTTAGTAAATGGTTTTAATAATAACTTAAATAAAAGTTACAAAACGCCTTTTAAAATGTTATAAAATTCTTAGGATTTAGGGCTTGGTGTTTAAGGTTTAGGGTTTATTACACTTTAGTGAATTCTTTTAATAAAGACCTAAGTAAAAGTTAAAAAATATTTTTTAAAATGTTTTTAAAATGCTTAGAGTTTAGGGTTTAGGGTTAGGGTTTTACGGTTGAGCGCTTACTGTTTATAACACTTTAGTAAGTGATTCTAATAAACCCTTAAAAAAAGTTACAAAACTCTTTTTAAAATGTTATAAAATGCTTAGGGATTAGGGTTTAGGGTTTAGGGTTTAAGGTTTGGGGTTTAGGGTTTGGGGTTTATAACACTTTAGTAAATTACTTTAATAAACCATAAAATAAAAGCTACAAAATGCTTTTTAAAAGGTTATAAGATGCTTATGCCTTAGTGTTTATGGTTTGTGGTTTGGAGTTTATGGTTTAGTGTTGAGGGTGTAGGATTTAGGGTTTATAATAGTTTGGTAAATTATTTTAATAAACACTTAAATAAAAGCTAAAAAGATATTGTTAAAATGTTTTAAAATGCTTAGGATTTAGGGTTTAGGGTTTATAACACTTTAGTAAATGATTTTTATAAACAGTTATAAAAAGTTATAAAATGTTTTTTGAAATGTTACAAAATGCTTAGGGTTTAGGGATTAGGGTTTAGGGATTAGGGTTTAGGATTTTTGATTTGTAACACTCTAGTAAATTATTTTAGTAAGCACTCAAAAAGTTACAAAATTCTTGTAAAAATGTTTTAAAATGTTAAGGGTTTAGGTTTTAGGCTTTAAAATGTTATAAAATTCTTAGGGTTCAGGATTTAGGGTTTAGGTTTTATAACACTTCAGTAAATTGTTTTAATAAACAATTAAAAAAACTAACAAAACGCCTTTTAAAATTTTATAAAATACTTAGGGTTTAGGTTCATAACAACTTAGTAAATTCTTTTAATAAGCACTTAAAAAATGATAAAAAAAACTTGTTAAAATGTCATTAAATACTTCAGATCTAGGGTTTAAAATGTTATAAAAATGCATAGGGTTTAGGGTTTATAATAATTTAATAAATGCTTTTAATAAAAACATAAAAAAAGTTATAAAACTCTTTTCAAAATGTTATAAACTACATAGTGTTTAAGGTTTAGTGTTCAAGGTTTAGGGTTTATAATAGTTTAGTAAATGCTTTTAATAAACACTTAAATAAAAGTTACAAAATTATTTTTAAAATGTTATAAAATTATTAGCATTTAGAGTTTTGGGTTTAGGGTTTCTAACACTTGAGTAAATGCTTTTAATAAACACTTTAAAAAAAAGCTACAAAAGGCTTATTAAAATGTTATTAAATACTTAGGGTTTAGGGTTTAGGGACAATTTAGTAAATACTATTAATAAACACTTTAAAAAAGTTACAAAATCCTTGTTAAAATGTTATAGAATTCTTAGGGTTCAGGGTTTATGGTTTAGGGTTTATAACAATTTAGTAGATTCTTTTAATAAATACTTAAAAAATGTTACAAAACACTTATTAAAATGTCATAAAATTCTTAGGATTTAGGGTTTATAACACTTTAGTAAATGCTTATTAAAATTTTTTAAAATACTTAGTGTTTAGGGTTTGGGGTTTAAAATGTTATAAAATTCTTAGGTTTTAGGGTTAACAATTTAGGGTTTGGCGTGTGGGGTTTAGGGTTTATGTTTTTTAATTCTTTAATAAATTATTTTATGAAACACTTAAATAAAAGTTACAAAAGAATTTTCAAATTTTTATAAAATTCTTAAGATTGACGGTTTAGGGTTTAGGGTTTACATCTTGTGGTGTAGGGTTTATGGTTTAGGGTTTATAACACTTTAGTACATTGCTTTAATACACTTAAATAAAATTTACAAACCACTTTTTAAAATCTTATAAAATCCTTAGGTTTTACGGTTTAGGGTTATAACACTTTAGTAAATTCTTTTAAGAAACTCTTAAGTAAAAGTTACAAAATGCTTTATAAAATGTTATAAATTGCTTAAGTTTTAGGTTTTAGGGTTTAGGTTTTTGGGTTTAGTGTTTATAATATCTGTGCAAATGCTTTTAGGCTTTATGGTTTATAAGACCTTAGTAAGTTCTCTTAGGGTTTAGGGTTTATGCTTTAAGCATTATGATATAGGGTTTGGGATTAGGTGATTACGGTTTAGCATTGACATCCCATAACTTTTGCAAATTATCTTGGACTGAGGTGTCATTCACGTTATTGGAAATAAGAAAATGAGCTCGTTGATATGACGATGGTTTCAAAACAATCTGAGGACTTTGATTTTTGATCCATTAGGGATCTACTTGGATCATTCCTCCCCATTCAGGATATTTTGGTCCTCCAAAATGATAAACGTGAATGCAAAGTTGATCTGCATAATAGATGCATCTTACAGGCCACCTTTCCTTTCCTTCACCTTTATACTTCAAAACTTGGAATGATTAAATTCACACGAATATCCAAATGCAAACCTACAGTCGCCAATACGTGTCAACTTACACGACCAAAACATGACCCAAACAAAATCCATACTTGCGAGGTGTTTACAGCACAATCATGGTTAGGTTTACATTGATTTAGAATAAAAGGCCAAAACACCACTATGTTGCATATATAAGTGATTTTATACATTCATCACATTTACAAATAATTTTGTAACACGAGTTACAATGGTGGCCATGACAATCTAGTTTAAAGGGCTTCCAATTTTGGATATAGCTTCTTGGGACATTGTTTCTGTGACATAGGATCTACCTTCACGTAGCGATTTGTTTGCTAAAATATATGAAGGTGTACATACTCTCCCTCTAGTTTTAAAAATTTGGTCTCATATGAGGAATGACATGTTCTTCACCATTAGGCTCGTGCAATCTATAAACCTCCCATTTTGGTAGAAAGCTTGCAATTATGTAAGTTACCAATATGAATACAAAAATGCTATTCAAAAATTACAAGGATAACAAGGTTTTAAGTAAAATATGTAACTCTCTTGAGATGCTTTTAGAGTTACCCCTAGGGCCACAAAAATATTTTTGGCATAAGCATGGGGAAAATAATCTTTTGAATTGTCATCTTGTATGCCATTTTAATTTGAGATCACTTTCATTTTCATGTTAATGGTAATGTGCATGTATTATAGCCATGCATATATGTATTTTGGATATTGTTGTTCAAAATGAAAAACATTCGATAAATACTACTCTTTTTAGGTTGTATGCCATTTTAATTTGAGATCACTTTCATTTTCATGTTAACAGTAATGTGCATGTATTATAGCCATGCATATATGTATTTTGGATATTGTTGCTCAAAATGAAAAACATTCGATAAATACTACTCTTTTTAGGTTGCATAATTATTGGAAGGACATGAGAAATGCCTATACCAAAGTTAAATAATAGTATTTAAATTAATTATCTTTTATTTTTTACTTCTTACGTAGAGCCTAGGATGGAGTGAACTGTAAAGTTGATTGGAAGAACAATTTACCCACTAATGGGATTCTATAGTAGAATTGCATGACAATGGACTCGGTCGAGATTATATGCACCTAATACCTTCAGTGGAAATATTCCTTTGTTATTTCAAATTGTCTTTGATTTTTTTTATATAGTCAATTTAATAAGAGGGAAAATTCAATTGATTATGGTGTATGTACCATTTTAAAAATTATATTTCTTAGACTGTGATATTTCATATTGGACAAAATGTCAGATTTTTTTTTTCATTAGACATGCGAAGAATAACTATGTCTTTCATTTTTATTACAGTGCTTAATTTAACATTTTGTATGTACTATTTTTCATATTATGTTGGACAAAATGCCATTATACATTAAGATGACATAATTTTGTTCTCTTTTTTACTTGGACATGTGAAGAATAATTAATTCTTTAATTTTTTTTATATTATTAATTTAAGAAGCAACAAATAGTTAATTTAATATAGTTGGTGTACCATTTTATAAATTATATTACTTGTAAAAGACATGTTTTACGTTGGAAAAAATGTTCTTGTACATTAAAATTTATGTTACTTGTATGTTTTCATTATTTACGTTTAAAGGAAGTAAACACATTGTATCAAGTGATTAATAGTAAATGTAGCGATTGATTCATGTCCATTTGTTTGAAATGCTATATTTTAAAATGGTTAAAATTTATGCTATAGAAAATTATATTGTTGGGAAATATTTATTATTTAATATGTTTATTTGTAAATATGTGTTATGATAATTTGCATTAACAATTAAAAAGACCCATCTTTGCTTCGAGATTATAATCTCTACTAACATGGTCAACCACATGAAGGTGGAAGCTTATATGCCCCCAAAAACATTGCATTGATGATATGGGGTTTATAACATATCAACATGCGGAGAGATTTAATTATACTGATTCAGAATGTTAAATTATTAATGATGTTAATGGGTTTTTTTTTTAACATGTTAATTTATTAGCACTAATGAAAATAAATTATGATAAAATTTTGCATTAACCATATTATTATTGTTGTAGCAATAATATTTATTAGAAATAATTACCAATTATGTTTTTTTTTTAATTTTAACTCTTAGTTATAAAAATGTTTATGATTTGTTTTGAATGTCAAATTAACTTATAATGTAGTGGAAAATGGGACGAAAAAAACAACATGTTTAAAAAAAAATTAAAAATGGAAAATATATAAATATGTAAAAAAAAAAATCATAGAATATATTATATTTATATTGTGTCTTTTAATAAATTTATACAGTCTAACATTTATATAAATATATATATATCTTTAACGAAATACATTTTAAAAGCAAGCAAAAAAATAAAATATCTTGCATTATAAGTAAAATTCAAAAATAATTTTTTTCCCATTGGAAAACTCTGGGCAGATAAACCCTAAAAGAAATCTTTTAAATTCGGATGGAATCTTTTAAAACTAATTGGCGAGATTGGCAAGGGAAGGGAATATTTGAAAGGGAATCTTTTAAACCCTAAGGGAATATTTCAAAGCCCATGGGCCACACTAGCAAGGTATAGGAATATTTTAAAGCCCGTCTTGCGAGACTAGCGAGGTAACGGAACCTTTTAAACCCTAAGGTAATTTTTTAAAGCCCATCGGTGTAGAGGAATATTTTATAGCCTATCAGCCATACTAGAAAGGTCTAACTCCAAGGGCATCGAGGGAATTGATACTCAACAAGGACTTGACCAGTTGAGCTAACCCTTGGGGCTATAAAATTCAATATAATAAATATACATTAAAATATATAAAATAAAAATATAAGGCTTAAGAAAATCTATATAAAATACGCACATTAAAGTTTATAATAGAATTCATGGGAAATACAAATAAACCTAACAATCACACACATTTATTGACACAACACTTGGTAAACATACTTAATAAATTTCAGAATGCAATGGAATATAAAACTTAAACACATCCATTAACAAACAACATTGAGAAAACAAATTCTCACATCTATATGCAATTTCAAACAACACACAAAATACAAAATACAAATTCAAATAGAAAAACACCTAATATACAATTCCAAATAACGAAAATACACATATTTCAAGTCAATACAAAAACAAACATGCAAATCTTCAAATGCAAAATCAAATGAGAAAACACACAATATATGGAGTAAAACATACATTTCATATACAAATGAAAATTTACCCTATGAAATTAATTACAAACACATTTCATTACAACAAAATAGAAAATTACAATTTCAAGACACATACAGTACAATAATTCATAGATATACAATAAATAAGCAAACACACATAATACAAAGTAAAACATGCATTTCATATACAAATTCAAATCTACTCTATGAAATTAATTACAGTCACAACAAACACAAAATTACAAGTTCAAATTGCATACAATACTAATATTCATAGATAAACCTTAAATAAGCAAACACACAACATTCAAAGTAAAACATACATTTCATATACAAATTCAAATTTATGCTATGAAATTAATTACAATCACAATTCATTGCAACAAACACAGAATTACAATTTCAAGCCACATACAATACAAATATTCATAAATCACCAAACACACAATATAAAAAGTAAAACATACATTTCATATACAAATTCAAATGTACACTATGGAGTTAATTACAATCACAATTCATTACAACAAACACATAATTACAAATTCAAGCCACATACAATACAAATATTCATAAATAAACATTCACACAATCACTCACACATATATATGCAATTTCAAATAAATAAACATACATAGTACGCCTTCAAATAAAAAAGAATATGATACAAATTCAACTAAACATACACCATACAATTTCAAATAACGCTTTGTGCATCATACGATTTCAAGCCAATAAAAGAAAACATTGAAATTTGCTTATGCAACTTTAAAGAAAAATTAAACACAAAATATACAAATTAAAATCTACATTATGCATACACATTTAAATTCATCATTCAATACAACAAACACATTATTAAAATTTAAAAATTAAGTACAAATATTCATAAATAAACATTCATTCAACGGTTATGATTTCAATTTAAAAAATAAACAAAATACAATTCCAAATAAGCAATGGCACAATATACTACACTTTCGTAATGAAATACGGAATAAATAATCATTGTCAAGAGCACTTATATATATATAGATATATATATATATAGATAATAATATATATAATATTATATATAATAATACTATAATTTCAAAATATCAAGCAACACACGTTAAAATCTAACTTATAATTCATATAACAATTCAAAATGAATCGAACAAAAATGCACAATTTCAATCAAAAGATGTCAACATAAATATATAAAACATTTCAAATCAGCAAACATATAGAAATACAAATCAAAACAATAAATATATAAAAAAAATATCTCTTAATCAATTATAATAAAATAGCAATATAAAAAACTTAAAAATCAATGAAAAGTAAAAGAAAACAAAAAACCAATATAAATGGTTTTTCAATTAGACAGATATTTAGTGTTTTCCAATGCATTGTGCAACATTGTATAATTTGTATTTGTGTAAAAAAAATTGGATTTTTTTTAAATGTGATTGTGCTTTGACTTAAATGAAAATGTGATAAGTGTTATAATATGAATGGATGATCATTGAAGTGTAAGATGACATGCTTCAAATATAAATGGTGTAAAGTAAATGTGTCTAAAAAAATGTGTTGTCGTAGTTATGAGTTTAAAGAAAAGTAATCAACACAAACAAAAACAACTACAACACTACTCAAAGAAGAGTGGGACCCCATCCTCCTTGAGAACTTGGAAGGAGTTTAATTAACCCCTTCCATAAAAAATAACTTTATTAATAACTGTGTGCATAATTCTCTTACAACCTTTGAGAAAAGAAAATAATAACATATAACTACATCGATATTTATTTAGAGTAAAATTATCAATTTATTTTTTATAGAAAAATAATAATCTTTTCTATCACATAATTAAATAATTAAAAATAAAAATTATAAATTTACTTTTCAAAAATGTATATTTTATTTTATGATTTAACTAGAAAGATCAATTTCTTTGTTAAAAAAAAATATTTTCCTTTCTATCACATATTTAAATAAATAATGAAAAACAATACAAATCTACCTTCCTTCAGGCTATATGTAAAACCATTATTTATGAGTCATTTCTGCAATATGAGATATAAATACATGAAAACAAATGCACATAAAATGGACTAGCTAAGAGTAGATGGAGCCTTGATGGGGCATTGAATCCCCAAAGAAGGCCGTAGCTGATGCAGGAGGATTGAAGATAACAGAGAATTTCCAATTCACGCCAAATAACAGAACCGAGGTTACCTGGATTATTATTAGTTTAAAAGTTGAATAAACCAAATATAAGAAAGTGTAACTCGCAGAGCTGTACTATTATTTTGATAAGAAAGAGTAACTCACATAGTTGTACTATTAATTTGAAAATGTATATATATTACTAATTTGAAAATTTAATAAACCGGTTATTTAGATACAGATAAAAATTATAAGGGTTAAAAAGCATGGATTAAAGTAGCACATAACACAAAATGTATTTGGCTTTAACTATCTCCCTAAAAATTAGCATGAACGGTAGAGGTCCATTTCAAATATACCCGGACTAGACTAGCTAAGCTAGATGAGTACGAATGGTAGAGGGACTAGCTAATACGGTAGGTAGATAAACGAGTAGGAATGGTAGCTAATACTAGATCGGATCGGACTTGATGGGGCGTTGAATGCGAAAAGAAGTCGAAGGTTGTAAGCGATTATGGAGGATTGAAGCTAAAGTGTATATATATTATTATATATATAACAGAGAATGCCAATTGAACGAAAGAGCTGAGTTGGATTATTATATTTAAAAGTTGAATAAACCAGTGATGATAAGAAAGAGAAACTCACAGAGAGTTGTATTTATTATTAATTTGAAAACGTATTTATTATGAAAATTTAATAAACAGGGTAACTGTAAGGGTTTCAAACGACGAAGTTGAAGCTAGTTCCATTAATGAGGTTGAGCCAATAAATTCGTGGGCGGGTTTTAGGTTTAATTGACATGTTAGAATTGTTTCAGGGTGGGTTTTAATTAGTTGCAAATAAAAATAGAAACTCTGGGACTAAAGTAGCACAATACATAGTAGGTTATATATAAAAAAGACCATGGATTAAACTAATACAGAACAGGAAATATTAAAAAAAGGCATGTGATAGCGAAAAAAGCCAAAGGTTAAGCTAAATCTAGAGACATACGTAAAATTAAATCTAATAGAAATGGTATGCTGGACACGTCAAAGGAAAGAGAGCCCATCAAGGGTAAATAAAATTATTTCGGTGGAAACAGAGACTTAAATCCATAGCTAATGTACACATCGCAAGGCTAAATTAATTTATTAAGGAAACAAAGTCTTAGATCCATCAATGTACATAAGCCAAAAACTTCAGGTTGAACCCATATACAACGAGTTATACCCAAAAGGGGAAAAACCCATGGGTTAAACGAACAAAGAACACAATACACAGCAAGTTATGTCCAAAAAACCCACAAACAAAAGTAATACACACCAGAGATTAAACCCAAATACAGAGCTATGAGAAGTCATTCAAAAATCCAGTGATGCTTCTTCACAAGGATAAATTGGTGAAGCAATGACAAAAAGTTTTAATCTTATAGAAATTATTTATTGAGGAGGATGATTGAAGCAATGAAGGAAAAATTAAATGTAATAGAAATGATTGAGGAGGAAGCGTATGATTAAATTCAATAAAAATGGCTAAAGAACCATGCTTAAACTAATCAAAAGGAGAGATAGATGCAGGGCCATATCTATATACATAGAATTGGGATTTGATTTCACATCTTCAGCCAGGCAATTGGGATCACCAATGTAGGCTTTGAATAGCAGCAACGTCAACCACCTCTTTCATTCATTTCCCTGCAATGTTAGCGCTTCATTCATTCCAATACTTTGCAATGCAGTAAACAAAAGTACAAGGTTATGAAATGGAATTAGTTCTCGCACCAGAGCAGAGATGAACATAATAAAAAGTGAATGAAATTAAATAGAATTGAATTTGATGCATACGACTTCATTTCTTAGAGATAATTTTTCTCTATCAGCCCAAAGAACTGTTATACAACTGCCATACCCTGCCTTGCTCTTCTCTTGTCAGCCTCCTCCTCTATCCACAACCATGAATAACTCAAACACAAACTCGACCTAGACATAGATAGACCCAAGCCCAAACTGCACAGACAACCAAACACACAAGCATAACCAGACTGGATATGGACGGAGAAAGAAGAGGAAGATGCTAGAAAAATGATAAAGACTTAATATATATATTTATATGAATTCCCAAACTCCCTCCCTTCAATGGCTACAAGAGTGTTTTACCGCCTCTACTTCCTCTACAATCGTAGACAAAATCCCAGCTCTCTCTTGGATTCAATTGAGAGTTCATGCTTTTTTTTTTCTTAAATTTCGATTCTAGTGCTTTTCTCTTTTTGGGAAACGGATGGGTTGATGCTTTTGCTTTTTCTAAATTTCTATTATTGTGCTTTCTTTCTATTTTTGTAAAGGATGACATGTAAATTCTTTTGTTGTGAGGTTCATCCTTTTCTGTCCATGCTGATGCTTTTGTTGCCAGGTTCATGCTTTTTCCATCGCTGATGATGCTTTCGTTGCTAGATCATGCTTTTTCCATCCTGTTGCTTTTGTTATTTTTTTCCCTTTCAATTGATGTTTTTACGAAGGGAAATATCAAATGCACATGTTGCCAATAGGGCTTCAATTCATGTTTTGTTTTTATTTATTTATTTTTGTTACCCATTTTTTATGGTTTGGATTTGCATTTTACAATTCAATGATTTAATTTTCATTTTAAAAATTTATTTATTAGGATTGGATTTTGAGTTTACAATTTATTGTCGATTTAATTTTTATTTTAAAATTTTATATATTTTTTCAGATGTTTGAAGTAGGGTGTACAAAGGCTTAAATATTGGAGAGTTTGACAGATATATTAGGTTACTTATTTTTAATTTTATTTAATAGTCGATATTTGAAATTTATTAGCTATTAATATTATTTTTATTTTAAATTTCAAAGCAATATGTGTGTAAAATTTGCAAATCGGTTTTTATTAAGTTTTAAAAAGGGCAAGCGAAGTTGTGTGTGTGTCAATCTTTACAATGAGGGGCATGCTCTTTGATCTTGATATGAATATAAGAATTAGTGTAGCCATATAAAGGAAATGCTAGTAAACTCGAACATCAAAACCCTCCACCTCATGATATATGTCACATAGCAAAGACAAATAAAAAAATCATGTACATCTCAAGACTCATAATCATTTTCTCAAAGTATGCATTTCACCATGAACATTGCATGTGCTTAAATAAGTAAAATTCATATTGAATTAACCTGATTGCATGTTCTTATTTAGTATTCATGCAAACTATTCTAGTACTCAATGTTGCTTGTACACGTTGATGTTAAGGAAATGAGCTCAGTTAGTTATAGGAAGAACACTGGTTTAGCTATATATATTATCGAAATGAGCTCAGTTGGTTATATGAAGAATGTTGGTTTAGGTATATATATTATAGATCCGGTTTCGATAATCACAAGAAAATAAGCTCAGTTGGTTATAGGAACAATGTTAGTTTAGGTATATATTCACGATCTGGTTTTGGTAATTTCAAGTCCTCTTGTACGCATGACCATGTGTTGGATGGTGGTGAAGGTGTCTTGTTTGTTACTATTTTCCTCATTTTTGTGGGATTCATTTATTCACAATGCTACTTGGAGTATCAAATTTTGAATTAAAATGAAGAAATAAGCTATGTTATCAGCTTCAACCAACATCTTACAACAATTAATTATTTCCCTTATAAATTATGAAATGTCATGGTAAAAAATATCCTTCCATACAATTATATTAGGTTGACAGTCTGCAAGATTGAGAAATGGTATTAGGTTGATACTCTGCAAGATCGAGCCATGATAGATTACAAATAATTTCAAAACTTCTACAATGTAGATTAAGTACAATGTTTGGTATTTTCACACAATTTTCTACATAGTGCTACAAGTTACTTCAACTTTTATCTTTCATCATTGATTACGTGTAAAAAATGATTTTGTGTTATGACTACTTATTTCCCTTACATGGCATAACCTCGAAGCATTCTTGTACTTAGAAGGTATGGTAACCATACATATCCTTTTGTGTTGTCTTCAAACTTAGTTGTTACAATCTTTAGATGCATCCTTTTTTCTTATTTTTAAAGGTTATTTTTTACTATTTAGTGGTTTTCGTTAGTAGTCTATACTCTTTTTCCAAAACAAGAACAAAATATGTTTTTCTCTAAAAAATAGAAGAACTGATTACATGCTTAGCCCTTCAGATGGGAAATCCAAGGGTAACAGGAAAAGCTACCTTAGTATGTCTTACCTTATGGTACTTATTTTAATTTCTAATTGTTTGAAATAGTGAAAAAACTAATAAAAAAACCCCACCTTAGTATGTCTTATCATATGGTACTGATTTTGATTTTTAGTTGTTTCAAATAGCCCAAAGAATAGGAATTTTTAATTAAATATCCTTAACTTGGTTTTCACGAAAATTTTCCAATACTAGAAATAGTTACATATTTAGCACTTTGGCTATGCATGATGGAAAATTCAAAAGTAAGAAAAACATACATCTGGTATGCCTTACCCGATGGTACCAATTTTGATTCTCATTGTGTTTGAAATATCCCTAAGGAGTACTAGTTTTTAGTAAAATATCTTTGAGTTAGTTTCCACGAACTTAATATCTTTTGGAACTTTGTAGATTGTCACACCCTTTTTTTGTTTTTTCCTTCAACCCTAGTATTCAAAATGAAGTTTATTTGCAGTTCTATGGATAGATAAGGAGAAGGCATCTCTTGCTTTCCTAAACAAATTTATTTCGACTTTTATTTGACTATATCACACCATTTTTTTTTAGGTTAGGTTTTTTGTGTATCATTAGTTGTGAAAGAGTAGATATTTGTGAAGACATTTTCTAGAAATAGTTAGTGAATTAATTCACTGGAAATACTATAACTGTAATTGTATATAGTTCTAACATTATTGACGATGTGAGAGTCAAGATTCAACAAGAAAAGTTGTTAGAAAGAAATTGGAGGATGAATGGGCCTTAATTTATTAAATATACAAAATCATTTTATGACTTATTTTCTACCTCATATTAGAGGTTGGATACAACAATTTATGGAGATTTGGAGTAGCAAAACCATTATTTTGAGTTGGAGAGCTCATACACCATTGATAATGTTAGGGAAAATATTTGACAGGAGGGCATACATCTTTCTTAGTGATGTTTAATATTTTGAGCAAGAAAGTAGAGGATGGTTGTTTCTTAGGTTATTATAACATCTAAAATGAATCAACTCTTCACTTGGTTTTGTGCATGAGAGAGAAAACCCGTATCATGGTCAAAACTATAAGTAAGGAGAGAATTACTCTTGACGTTCAGAGGTTAGATACCATTAACAAGGTTGACTGCTTGTCTTGGTTGTTATATTGTTATGTTGGCAGCGATTTAATTTTAGTCCACTGGTTGAGCAGGCCAGTCAGTGTGGCCAGCTTGGGTTCAATCCCGATAGGCCCCATTATCTATATAGAGCCTATTGTTAGTTATCACATGTGACAAGAACCGTAAAATATTAGAACCTTCCACTGCATGGTTATGAAATCATTCCCCCTTGTTTTACATTCAAACATTAACAATTGAAAACGTCAAATCACTATCAATTTAACCTTCATTGGGTAGTTTTTTTACTGTCATTTTAGGGATGTCGGTGACAGGTGGACCAATGGTTGGTGCAGGTTTGATTCCCACCAGCCAAATAGTTACTGCACGAACCACTATGTGTTTGGCTTAGCGCTAAGCAATTCCTTTGGAAAATGTAACTTTTCTATTGTCACACGAATATGATTACCGATTGTTGTATAACAGGTGTGTCGTTAATTGTTTTTAGTTTCTGGTGTATTTTGGGGTTGTTGTTGGTGTGTTGGATGGTGACCAAATTGTGTAGATTCCACTCCCCCCAGGCTCATGTGATGATACATTTAGCGATCAACTAAAAGAATGGTTGTAATCACTAGGTAGGTCCCCTGTTGGTGGTACGCCAAAAAAAATTGGACTGCTCAATCACAACCTAATTTTTCATTTCATGGGTGCCACGTGTCACAACTTAATTATGTGACATCACCCCCTGGCATAGGTTCATAAAGCATTGTCACCTACACACGTCATTGCCTGCGTGTTATAGTTTTTATCCCCGCATAGAAATTACATGTATACGAATTCTGAAACACAAAAAATAAACAATGCGAGAGCATAACACATAAAACAAATATACATAGAGATTTTCCCTTAGATCCCAAAACTGGGACTACCAGCTTGATTTCTCATTATGTTCCTTTCAATGTTATAATACATATTTATACATGCTGA
>APFE030402052.1:77916-98099 GCA_000404065.3 Pinus taeda
ATGTGATGACCCCGGGTAACATGTAAATATATAATGTTACTGTGGTAAGAAACTAATGTGATATGTTAATTATTGTTTACTATATGAAATTATTTATTTATGAAATTTAATATATTTGGATATATATCTTGAAATGCTGGCAGCCTCTTGATGGAGGATTTTTAAAAGAAAAGAATCAGTTATGAAACTGAAAAACTACCTCTCACACAGGAAAAGTCCTGGGAGGGAAACCCCTGGGCTGTTGGGACAGACAAGGGGAAGAAAGATTCCAAGAGAGGAAAGAGAAAGAAAGAGGGTTAAGTCTGCTAAAGACCAGATAACCCAAGCACAGAGGTGCATGAGTCTTGTTGAGGGCTGCAGGCCTGCAAGACGGCTCGGGGGGAGAATCCAACATGACGTGGATCTCAAGGTTGGGAGGATAGGAGCAAGTATGATTGCAGGTGTACTTCTGAAGTAAGAACTCTTGTAACTGATTGACCAGGTACGAGCTATTTACAAAATTAGACAATGGTAAACAGAATACTGAAGTTCATAGATAGAATACTGTTGAATCTGAGTTTCTCTTAATTAGCTAGATGCAAAGAGAAAATAACAGTAGTTGTCTGTAAAATAGAAACAGTACGTAAAACTCAAATAAACACCTGGAAATTAGTTATTTAAGACAGTAATGAGATAATCATCTGCTGTAAACAATTCAGGTTATTTAAATATATAACAGTACGAAACCCTATTGTGGTCCTGTAAGACCACAGTAGTGGTGCAAGATAATTATAAACAGTATAAATAAATAGTATGACATGGCACGGTTCTTAGCTATGGCATGGCGCCTAGCCAGAACAATAAAAGACGCATTTGAAACTGTCAAAACAGTAGAGAGACATAGTTGAAATACCAGTACTGTTAATATTGATAACAAAGTAGTAAATAAACAAGAAACAAGCTAGACCCTTGTGTCGAGGGTTTGAGTATATCATTATAATTTAAAACATGTACGAAAGAAAATCAACTGTGTTTATGTTGATACACCGGCTAGACGCACCCGTAAACCCTTGCAAATAATAACTGAAAGTTAAATATTGTATCAGTTTAGAACACAGCACAGTCGTGGGTAAATGGCCGTGTACCTAGTTTAATAAACCCTCTAATGAATCAAATGCATATGACTGCATAATAACCCTGTAGCGATTCAAAGGCATATGACTGTATAATAAACCATATAACGAAACAATGCATCTGACTGCTTAGTAAACCCTATAGCCGATTAACTCATCGTTAATCAGAAAAATAACATTAAACTTAGCATTAAATGAGCTGAAGGCATATTATTATAAACCAGATTGATGGCGTATAAAGCAATTATGGCCTTCGAATACAAATCGACAGAGCATAGAAACGTAAACAACGTATCCACTGAGGAATAAAGGAAATATAATAACATTAAGCCAGATGATTAACCCCTGATGGGTATAGCAAAAACAATGTGTATCAAAGAACCAGAGAACCGATAAGTGCCTTATAAGTCCTCATAAGAAAAAACGATGAGCTGAGAAGTCCTATTAAACGTTTAAAAGCATGGAAAACAATTTGGGCAAATATACAGACTTCAACTCAAACCGGTTCAGGCACGGAGGCCGTAAAACCTTAACCAAATGTACATACAACAATCGACATATATGCCAGGAGCCACATTCTACCCAAGCCCGAATAAATTAAATGAAATACAGGTTCCGGCATGAAGTGGCCGACTGCAAATCGTAACCTAGGGTTTGGAACGATTGCAGAACCTGAGACACATAAAAACAGAGAGCGCCATGAGAACTTCTCTGGCCAAAAAGGACGATGCTAATCCAATCTTGATGTGTAAACCTTTATCAAATAGGGGAAAATCATTAAACTTCGGTAAGAGAACATACCTGTGTATGCTTTGAGACAACATATTCCTCCGCAAGCGGTAGAAGGCCGATGATGTGAACCCACCTGCACATTAACAATCACATCGTAATGAGCTCATGAGCAGTCAATAAAAACCAATAAGTTCTGAGAAATAGAATGCGTTGTATTCACATACACGAACAGTTGAAGAATAGCCAATATGCATGGCGGCAACAGTGGTATAATACCTGTAGCAGCGAGGTAAAAACCTGATGGGCGTTGCAGAGGAGGACTGCCGAGCTGGGGAAGTATTCGGCCTCACGAGACTTGTACAAATGAACCAAACCAAAAGACTCGGTGGTATATGAATCACCCACCAAACCCTTGGGCGAACCTGAGCCCTCAGATGTAAGAAATGAATCTCTATTGTCCATTCAAACGGGAGCCTGGCGCAAAAACCCACAGCGGGTCAACCGAGAAGTCACATGGCTTCACGCTAGATTTATGCCACCTGGCAAAGGGTTGGTGAGATGGTTTAAGTTTCCGGCAACCACCTAGCGCCGGAGCTGGTTAGGGAACAATCCGGTGGCAACCCGACCGTGACCTAACATTAAACTCTGATAGGTTATCAACGATAAAACCTTATAGTATTACGTCAGGAGAACGATATATGTATTGTTAAGGTTTGATTTATATGATAGAGTGCATAACAATTATTAATGATGCCTTTGAATATCTATTTCCCTTCGTGAGTAGATAGGTGAATTAAAGTAAATAAGCCTTGTATAAAGAATTCTTTTTTTTTCATTACATATTTATCGATGGGAACGTGACAATGTGGTATCAGAGCGGAGGTTTCAATACTGTGGCCTCTGGAGCAGTAAGATCCAGCTGCATGGAATATCACCTTATATATATGAGGAAGAATTAATTCAGCTAAATGATGTCCTTGTTTTATTCATTAGGAGGTAATTACAGAAACGATAATCAGCTAACAGTCAACAATAAAAGTAGAGGAAATGCGGGGAGCTGACAGCATTCTTCGGGAGAATCGAGAGCTGTGGATATAGCTTGGTGAGGAGACACGCAGTACCAATCTGGCGATATTAGAAACTGTTCAATAAATGAAAAATAAGATGGCACGTCTGCGAGAAGACAATGCGCGATTGACAGTGGAGCAGGAAAGAATACTGAAGAGTTTGTCGGACAAACAAAATCCACCATTAGCCAACCCCAGTGCAGAACAGCAAAGGGCAACTGAAGAACGAAATTACCCAATTGCACCTAAAATCTCAGAGGAAAAGGAGGATCATTTTGACAACGTATTAGAGAAACAAACCTCAAAGCATCAGAAAATGGAATTACAAGGGGAATTCCGGAAAATTAAACCTCCACATTTCGATGGGGAGCAGGAAGAAGCGGGAGAGGCTTGGTTGATTAACATGAACAAGTATTTCCAGCTGTATGAGTATGATCAGAATCTAAAGGCGCGGCTGGCCATGTTCCAGCTACAAGGCAAAGAAACCCTCTGGTGGGAAGAAACTAAGATTGTAAAAGGGGTGAGTGAGAAGAACATAACATGGGAAAAGTTTCAGAAATACTTCAAGGAGAGATATCTAACCAAGCGTTTCTATGATGAGAAGGCACGGGAATTCCATGATTTATGGCTAGGACAGTAGTCTATGGACGAGTTCATTAACCGCTTCACTTCCCTGCTTCGCTATGTGCCATATATCAAGGAGGAGAAGGCCAAGGTGCAGAGATTTGTGAGCAGCTTACCAGCCTATATAAGAGAACGAATTGAGTTTGACAATCCCATAACAATGAATGAGGCGATTCGTAAGGCAAGAATCTGTTACCAGCAGAACAAACAGAAAGGAGACATTTCAAACAAAAGATGGAATGAAAGAAAGGGTAACAGAGTTGGTGGTAATAATAAAGGGAGTCGTGGTAATGGCAGCAAGGGTGCTGGTAAGGGGCAGATTAACAGAAATATAACAAAGAGTACTTTCCGGACTAAGCCAAGTGAAAGCAGAATTAGTGAACCACCTACCAGGTCTGATATTGAATGGATGACCAGACCTCCAGTCCAATGTTGGGGTTGTGGAGGACCGCACTATGTGAAGAACTGCCCGCAACGTAAAGGAGTGGACCAGATATCTCAGATCCACGAAGCATCGACTGTTGGGGAAGTGGCGCACAGCATACCCAGGATTAACGCAGCCTTGGATGATCGACAAGCAGAATACCAACCGACCATGGTGGAGTTTGAAGGTAAAATTTCAAATCTTTCTATAGTTGTTCTTATAGACCCAGGAGCTACTTTAAGTTATGTTAGCCCAAAAATAGTAGAACAATGTAAGTTACCAACTGAAAGGTTCAGGAATCCATGGCTGGTATAGCTAGCTACGGGAGCTAAGAGACGAGTCTTAGCTAAAATTAGTAACTGCTCCTTAAGCATAGCTGGACAACCAATAACAGCAGACCTGAATGTACTTCCATTGGGTTCCTATGACATCCTGATTGGTATGGATTGGCTAGAAAAACATTGGTCATTGGTAAACTGCAAGACCAAAACCATCTATTATAAGGATGACTTGGGAAATCAGCAGGAGTTGCAGGGGATTAAACACCTTGTACAAATCTGACCTATTACTGCTTCCCAGCTAGCTAAATGTTTGAGAAAGAAATGTCAGATTTACGCCATTCAAGTTGGTTATGCAAACCAGAAAGAAAAAACATATGCACTGGACAATATTCCGTTAGTACAGGAATTTGCGGATGTTTTTCCTGAAGAGGTACCAGGGCTGCCCCCAAAAAGGGATATAGATTTCACTGTAGAGCTAACACCAGGAACAACACCGGTGTCACGGGAACCGTATCAAATGAGCGTACCAGAGTTGACAGAATTAAAAATCCAGCTGCAAGAGCTGTTGGATAAGAACTATATCTGCCCCAGCGTATCATCGTGGGGAGCTCCATTATTATTTGTTAAAAAGAAAGATGGAACTCTCCGTATGTGCATAGACTATCGTCAGCTGAATAAGCTCATGATAAAAAACAAATACCCCTTGCCTCGGATAGATGAACTCTTTGATCAAGTGAAGGGGGCAAAAGTATTTTCCAAGATCGATTTGCGATCTAGTTATCATCAGATCAGGATTAAAGAAGAGGACATTGCCAAAACCGCCTTCAAAACACGCTACAGACACTACGAATTTGTGGTGTTGCCTTTTGGTTTGACCAATGCACCTGCCACCTTTATGTGTTTGATGAACAACATGTTTCACAGGTTTTTGGACAAATTCGTGCTGATATTTATCGATGATATTCTGATATATTCTCGTTCCCAAGAGGAACACGAAGAGCACCTTAGGATGGTGTTGCAAACTCTTCTAGAACATCAGCTATACGCTAAGTTTAGTAAATGTGACTTTTTCAAAGAGGAAATCCAATATTTGGGCCATGTGATTACTAAAGAAGGAATTGCAGTAGATCCTGAGAAGATAAAGACTATTATGGAATGGCCCATGCCCAAGGATGTAGCTGATATCAGATCCTTTATGGGACTAGCTAGCTATTACAGGAGATTTGTGGAAGGATTCTCAAGGATAGCCTACCCTATCACTTCTTTACAGAAAAAAGGGAAGGTATTTAAGTGGACACCGGAATGTCAGCAGAGCTTTGATTGGTTGAAGAATTTACTCACCACTGCACCCATCTTGAGTATAGATGATCCTAATAAGGATTACGTGGTGTGTACCGATGCAAGTAAGGAGGTTGTGGGAGGAGTATTAATGCAGGAAGGGAAAGTATTTGCGTATGAATCAAGAAAACTGAAAGAACATGAGCATAAATATTCTACTTACGATCTAGAGTTAACAACTGTTATTCATGCGCTGAAAATGTCGCGACATTACCTCCTGGGGAGGAAATTTCTGTTGTTAACAGATCACCACAGTTTGACAAATTACTTCATCCAACCTACCCTGAATGCAAGACAAGGTCGTTGGGTAGATTTCCTAAGTCGATTCGATTTCGAGATTAAGCATTTAAAAGGCAAAGAAAACCGGGTGGCTGATGCATTAAGTCGAAAGGTACAATGTTTATGTGAACTTTCAGTCAGGAAGTGGCGGAACTCGCTGATTGAGCAAATAAAAATAGCAGCAAGTCAAGATGCTAAATACCAACAATTAAAACAGCAGGTACAACAATAAGCTAATGGAAGATTACAGCAAGGATATACACTAGATGGTGCGGGAATGCTGTATTTTAATAAAACATTGTATGTACCTGATTCGAGTGACCTTAAAAATCTGATTTTGGACGAGTTCCATATCAACCACTACACTGGCCACCCAGGATACCAAAAGATGGTCACTGCACTTAGGAAGGAATATTATTGGCCAGGAATGAAGAAGCAGGTAGTTGAGTATTTGGCGCAGTGTTTGGAATGCCAGCAGATTAAGGCAGAACATCTGCATCCGGCAGGGCTGTTACAACCTTTGCCTATTCCGGAGTGGAAATGGGAAACCATTTCCATGGATTTCATAACTGGGTTGCCACGAACAAAGAAAAGCAATGATTCCATTATGGTGGTGGTTGATAAGTTGAGTAAAGCGGCACACTTCATATCTGTGCAGACCACTTATAAGGCGGTGCAAATTGCTCACCTTTTTATGCAAAATGTGTTCCGATTGCATGGACTGCCGAAAGTAATTATATTAGACCGCGATGTAAAGTTCACATCCACTTTTTGGAGGAAATTGTTCACTGAGTTGGGAACTCAGCTAAACTTTAGCACGGCCTATCACCCGCAGACCGATGGTCAAACTGAGCGAGTGAATCAGGTGTTGGAAGATATGTTGAGGGCGTATGTGATGCTGAAACCAAACCAATGGGAAGAGTATTTACACCTGGTCAAATTCGCATATAATAACGGATATCACATGTCAACACAGCTAAGTCCCTTTGAGGTCCTGTATGGGCGAAAATGCCACACACCCTCAAGTTGGAGTGGACCTGAGGATAAGCTAAGTTTGGGTCCGGAAATGCTTAAAGAAATGGAAGACATGGTGAAAAGGGTGCGTGCCAATTTAAAGGCTGCACAGGACAGACAGAAAAGTTTTGTGGGCAGAAAAAGAAGATTCAAAGAATATCAGGTTGGTGACAATGTGTTTGTGAGGATCCAAGCCAGAAGAAGCACACTGCAATGGAGCGGATGCGCCAAGCTGGCTCCTCGGTACTTTGGACCTTTTCAGATCTTGGCTAGAGTGGAGTCGGTGGCTTACCAACTCGCCTTGCCAAGTCACATTAAGATTCATAATGTTTTCCACGTTTCTGTTCTAAAGAAATATGTATACGACCCTAAACATGTGATCAGATGGCAAGATGTTCGGGTAAGAATTAATCCGGTTGTTTTGATTATGCAGATGCGCTCAACAGAAACTGACTAAAGGTATTAATTGTTTGCAGGTCTAACCGGAAGGCGAGGTTCTGGTCGAACCATAGAGCATCCTCAACCGGAGAGAAGTGCGGTTGCGGAAACGGGTTATTACCCAAGTTAAAGTGCTGTAGCAGCACTATGCGCCTGAGGAGGCTACTTGGGAAGACGAGGAAATCATTAGAAAAGTTTACCCATAATTATTTAAAGGGAATAGACATCGGAACGATGTCCAATCCCAAGGGGGGGAGATGTGATGACCCCGGGTAACATGTAAATATAGAATGTTACTGTGGTAAGAAACTAATGTGATTTGTTAATTATTGTTTACTTTTTATGAAATTTAATATATTTGGATATATATCTTGAAATGTTAGCAGCCCCTTGATGGAGGATTTTTAAAAGAAAAGAATCAGTTATGAAACAGAAAAACAACCTCTCACACAGGAAAAGTCCTGGGAGGCAAACCCCTGGGCTGTTGGGACAGGCAAGGGGAAGAAAGATTCCAAGAGAGGAAAGAGAAAGAAAGAAGGTTAAGTCTGGTAAAGACCAGATAACCCAAGCACATAGGTGCATGAGTCTTGTTGAGGGCTGCAGGCCTGCAAGACGACTCGGGGGGAGAATCCAACGTGACGTGGATCTCAAGGTTGGGAGGATAAGAGCAAGTATGATTGCAGGTGTACTTCTGAAGTAAGAACTCCTGTAACTGATTGACCAGGTATGAGCTATTTACAAAATTAGACAACGGTAAACAGAATACTGAAGTTCATAGATAGAATACTGTTGAATCTGAGTTTCTCTTAATTACCTAGATGCAAAGAGAAAATAACAGTAGTTGTCTGTAAAATAGAAACGGTACATACAGCTCAAATAAACACCTGGAAATTAGTTATTTAAGATAGTAATGAGATAATCATAAGCTGTAAACAATTCAGGTTATTTAAATATATAAAAGTACGAAACCCTAGTGTGGTCCTGTAAGACCGCATTAGTGGTGCAAGATAATTATAAACAGTGTAAATAAATAGTATGACATGGCACGGTTCTTAGCTACGGCATGGCGCCTAGCCAGAACAGTAAAAGACGCATTTGAAACTGTCAGAACAGTAGAGAGACATAGTTGAAATACCAGTACTGTTAATATTGATAGCGAAACAGTAAATAAACAAGAAACAAGCTAGACCCTTGTGTCGAGGGTTTGAGTATATCATTATAATTTAAAACATGTATGAAAGACAATCAACCGTGTTTATGTTGATACGCTGGCTAGACGCACCAGTAAACCCTTGCAAATAATAACTGAAAGTTAAATATTGTATCAGTTCAGAACACAACACAGGCATGGGTAAACGACTGTGTACCTAGTTTAATAAATCCTCTAATGAATCAAATGCATATGACTGCATAATAACCCTGTAGCAATTCAAAGGTATATGAATGTATAATGAACCATGTAACGAAACAATGCATCTGACTGCTTAGTAAACCCTATAGCGGATTAACTCATCGTTAATCAGAAAAATAACATTAAACTTAGCATTAAATGAGCTGAAGGCATATTATTATAGACCAGATTGATGGTGTATAAGGCAATGACGGCCTTTGAATACAAATCGACAGAGCATAGAAACGTAAACAACGTATCCACTGAGGAATAAAGGAAATATAATAACATTAAGCCAGATGATTAACCCCTGATGGGTACAACAAAAACAATGTGTATCAAAGAACCAGAGAACCGATAGGTACCTTATAAGTCCTCATAAGCAAAAAACGACGAGCTGAGAAGTCCTATTAAATGTTTAAAAGCATGGAAAACAATTTGAGCAAATATAGAGACTTCAACTCAAACCGGTTCAGGCACGGAGGCCGTAAACCCTTAACCAAATGTACATACAACAATCAGCATATATGCCAGGAGCCACATTCTACCCAAGCCCGAATAAATTAAATGAAATACAGGTTTCGGCATGAAGTGGCTGACTGCAAATCGTAACCTAGGGTTTGGAACGATTGCAGAACCTGAGACACATAAAAACAGAGAGCGCCATGAGAACTTCTCTGGCCAAAAAGGACGATGCTAATCCAATCTTGATGTGCAAACCTTTATCAAATAGGGGAAAATCATTAAACTTCGGTAAGAGAACATACCTGTGCACGCTTTGAGACAACATATTCCTCCGCAAGCGGTAGAAGGCCAATGATGTGAACCCACCTGCACATTAACAATCACACCGTAATGAGCTCATAAGCAGTCAATACAAACCAATAAGTTCTGAGAAATAGAATGCGTTGTATTCACATACATGAACAGTTGAAGAATAGACAATATGCATGGCGGCAACAGTGGTATAATACCTGTAGCAGCGAGGTAAAAACCTGATGGGCGTTGCAGAGGAGGACCGCCGAGCTGGCGAAGTATTCGGCCTCACCAGACTTGTACAAATGAACCAAACCAAAAGACCCGGTGGTATATGAATCACCCACCAAACCCTTGGGCGAACCAGAGCCTTCAGATGTAAGAAATTAATTTCTATCGTCCATTCAAGCGGGAGCCTGGCGCGAAAACCCACAGCAGGTCAACCGAGAAGTCACATGGCCTCACGGTGGATTTATGCCACCTGGCAAAGGGTTGGTGAGATGGTTTAAGTTTCCGGCAACCACCTGGTGGCGGAGCTGGTTAGGGAACAATCCGGTGGCAATCCGATCGTGACCTAACATTAAACTCCCATAGGTTATCAACGATAAAACCTTATAGTATTATGTCAGGAGAACGATATATGTATTGTTAAGGTTTGATTTATATGATAGAGCGCATAACACTTATTAATGATGCCTTTGAATATATGTTTCCCTTCGTGAGTAGATAGGTGGATTAAAGTAAATAAGCCTTCTATAAAGAATTCTTTTTTTTTTCATTACATATTTATCGATGGGAACGTGACACACAATTAAACTAAACACACGTTTAAACAATTTCACACAATTAAACTAAACACACGTTTAAACAATTTCAAATGAACGAACAAAAATTTCACAATTTCAATTCAAAAATATCAACATAAATACATAAAACATTTTGAAAATCACGAACATATAGATACAATTTCAAAAAAGTAAATATATTTAAAAAAAAATTATATCTCTTATCTAATTATATAAAATAATACAATATAAAAAATCTTTAAAAATCAATGAAAAGTAAAAGCAAACAAAAAACCAATATGAATGGTTTTTCAATTAGAAAGATATTTAGTGTTTTCCAATGCATTGTGCAACATTGCATAATTTGTATTTGTGTAAAAAAAATTGGATTTTTTTTAAATGTAACTGTGCTTTGACTTAAATGAAAATGTGATAAGTGTTATAATATGAATGGATGATCATTGAAGTGTAAGATTACATGCTTAAAATATAAATGGTGTAAAGTAAATGTGTCTTAAAAAATGTGTTGTGGCAGTTATGAGTTTAAAGAAAAGTAATCAACACGAACAAAAACAACTACAACACTACCCAAAGAAGAGTGGGACCCCATCCTCCTTGAGAAATTGGAAGGAGTTTAATTAACCCCTTCCATAAAAAAAAAACTTTATTAATAATTGTGTGCATAATTCTCTTATAGCATTGAGAAATAAAATTAAAAAATATAACTACACAAAATCATTTGAGAAAAGTATCAATTTATTTTTATATAAAAATAATAACTTTTCTATACCATTTTAAAATAAAATAATAAAAATTAACTTTTCAAAAATGTATATTTTATTTTAATAGATATAACTAGAAATATCAATTCTTTGTTAAAAAAAACTATTTTCCTTTCTATCACATATTTAAATAAATAATGAAAAAATATGTGAATCTACCTTCCTTCACACTATATGTAAAACCATTATTTATGAGTCATTTCTGCAATATGAGATATAAATACACTAAAAAAATGCACATAAAATGGACTAGCTAAGACCAGATCAAGAATTGATAGGGTTTTGAATCCCCAAAGAAAGCTGTAACTGATGCACGAGGATTGAAGATAACAGAGAATTTCCAATTCACGCCAAATAACAGAGTTGAGGTGACCTGGATTATTATTAGTTTAAAAGTTGAATAAATCAAATATAAGAAAGCATAACTCGCAGAGCTATACTATTAATTTGATAAGAAAAAGTAACTCACATAGTTGTATTATTAATTTGAAAATATATATATATTACTAATTTGAAAATTTAATAGACCGGTTATTTAATAAACCGGGCATTGAATGCGAAAAGAAGTCGAAGACTGTAAGTGATTCTGGAGGATTGAAGCTAAAGAAGGCTATATATATAACCGAGAATTTCCAATTGACGCGAAAGAGCTGAGTTGGATTATTATATATTTAAAAGTTGAAGAAAGACAGCTGTATGTATTATTAATTTGAAAACGTATTTATTATGAAAATTTAATAAACAGGGTAAATGTAAGGGTTTCAAACGACGAAGTTGAAGCTGGTTCCATTAATGAGGCTGAGCCAATAAATGATTAAGTTAGCGAAAATATAGAAAAGCGGAGAACAATGGTCTGGTAAACAACTATATTAATGTTGATCGCCCATTTATTCTCCCCATCTCTACAGTAAAAAATATACAATCTCTCAACCAGACTATCACATACTGTATTTGGTTTTGAATTAAAATTTCAATCACATTTCCCTTGGAATTCAGAAATAGAATTAGAAACTGAAACCCAATTCAAGAACCAGTTCTAACTTTCACCGGCACCACAGCTTGATCGAGGGTAGTTCTCGCTGGTACAATGCACTAAATAATTTCAAGGCCAGCAATGTTATCATGGCCCATAGATCCAGCAACACTGTCGTCGGTACGAAATGATATCCGCAGCATCAACCAAAGTTTAAGTCCTCCGTCCTCTCCTCGCTTTCATCCGAGCCGCAACCTCGGTACGAGCACTGAAAATTTGAGAAATATAAATGGAATTCAAAACGAGAATTGGAATCTCACCTGCGCTCTCACTCTCATCTTTTACGCTCCAACTCCCAGCTTTTACGCTGACACACCACTAACACATGGAACAATAATTCAAGAACGAGAATTCGAATCTCACCTGTGCTCCCACTCCCAGCTTTTACGCTGACACACCACTGACACATTCAACATAAATTCAAAAATGAGAATTAAATCTCACGTGCGCTCCCACTTCCAACAATGAGAATTAGAATCTCACGTGCCCTCCCACTTCCAACAGGGATTCAAGAACGAGAATTGGAATCTCACGTGCCCACCCGCTTTTAGTTTTTACGCTAACACACCACTCAAACATTGAACAGGAATCCAAGAACGAGAATTGGAATCTCAACTCTCATTCAAAAACTCCAAGATTTTAGGCTGACACAGATTTTATGCTAACACATATAATATACAAAAATTTTAAAAGGTTACAAATTTATATGAACGATGAACGATAATCGATGAACGATAATCGATTGTATGGTAAGATAATTTCAAAAAATAATATTATCATAATAGATATATTTTAAATATGGATTTAACATGATTTTATAGGGATCCATTTTATCTATTCTTTTATTTGTAAATTTTTTTATGAATAAATATTGTTTAAATGTTTTGTATATTTTCTTTTTTTGATTTGATAAAAGAAAATTATGAGTAGACATTATTTAAATGTTTTGTATACTGATTTATTTATTTTTAGATTTTTATTTTGGTGGATATGATCAATATTTCAATTTCATGATAGACGAACATGGTTACACATAATAGGCTATAGAATGAGCCTCTGGGCTCAATCAGTGAATCAGTCCAATAGATAAAATAAAAAATGGAAATCTTTTTGCTATTACAATGTTTTTATTAACCTAAAATAAATTTTTATATATAAGATGAGGATTGTATAAATTATGAGATAAAATCATCCATGGAAATCCTTTTGCTGTGGAAAATATTTTTATCAAGATAAAACATTTTTTTTATGAATGGAAAATAACTATAAGGCATTATAATGTTATGATGTTTTTTTTATTATAATATATATTTAATTTAGTAAAAAATAATTAATATTGAAATATATAAATTTTTGAAACTAATTTAAAACACTTTAGTAAATTCCTTTAATAATGACTTGAAAAAAAGTTACAAAATGATTTTTAAAATGTTATAAAATGCTTATTGTTTAGAGTTTAGGGTTTATAAGACTTTAGTAAATGCTTTTAAGAAACACTTAAAAAAAAGTTACAAAATTCTTGTTAAAATTTTAGAAAATGCTTAAGTTTTAGGGTTTAGGGATGGTTTAATAAATACTTTTAATAAACACTTCAAAAGAAGTGACAAAATGCTTGTTAAAATGTTATATAACTCTTAGGGTTTAGGGTTTATGTCTAGGGTTTACAAATATTTAGTAAATTCTTTTATGATTAGGGTTTAGGGTTTAAGAGTTAGGGTTTGGGGTATAGGGTTTAGGGTTAGGGTTTATAAGACTTAACCAAATTATTTTAATAAACACATGAATAGAACTTACAAGTTTTTTTTAAATGTTGTAAAATGCTTAGGGTTTAGGTTTTAGTGTTTATAAAGCTTTAGAAAATGCTCTTAATAAACACTTAAATAAAAATTACAAAACACTTTTAAAAATGTTATAAAAATCTCAGGTTTTATGGTTAAGGGTTTAGGGTTCGGGGTTTAGGGCTTAGGATTTAGGGTTTATAGCACTTTAGTAATTATTTTGATAAACACTTAAATAAACATTACAAATAAACATTACATGAATAGGAACCTTCACTGGTTTACTATCTTGCATATTAAACCTCTACAATATTGTCTCGGCATACCTCATTTGGTTTAACCAGAGCTTCCTCTTTATCCGATCTCTTTTAATTTCCATGCCCAAAATATAATTTGCAGCACCAAGATCTTTCATATCGAATTTGGAGGACAAATGGGTCTTCAAATCCTGGATAATTTCTTTGTCATTTCCAACCACCAACATATCATCCACATACAAAACTAGATAAATAACATGGTCACCAATTAATTTAAGATACACACAGTGATCTTCTTTTCTTCTGGTGAAGCCAAGTCCCCGTATAAATGTATCAAATTTTTTATACCACATCCTTGGTGACTGTTTTAACCCATACAAATACTTCTTTAACTTCTATAACAGTTCTTTCTTACCCTTCACACAAAAATTCTTTAGGTTGCTTCATGTAGATCTCCTCTTCCAAATCCCTGTGAAGAAATGTTGTCTTCACATCCATTTGTTCTACCTCAAAATCAAAAGAAGCAACAACAAAAAAAAGTAATATAATAGAATTTACCTTAGCAATATGAGAAAAAATATCACCAAAATCAATTCCCGGCACCTAGGAATAACCTTTTTCTACCAACCGAGCTTCGTATTTCTCCACCTTTCCTTCTGCATTTTTCTTCTTCTTGAACACCAATTTGCTGCCAATGGGTTTCCTTCCAGCCGGTAACTCCACGAGATCCCAAGCCTCATTTTTGTGCAAATATGCCATTTCATCAACCATGGCCTCTTTCCAGAGTTTTCCATCCTCTGAATCTACTACTTCCTTCATATTTATGGGATCATCATCAGTAATAGATAAAGCAAAATTGGAACAAAAAGCAGATGGACTATACCTCTATGGTTGCCTTCTTTCTTGAATTGATCTTCTCACACCTGGAGTTTATGGCTATTCATCTTCTGATTCCTCCTTTGTTTTAGAGACTGATTATTCCTCCTTTAGCTCAAACACTAAGTCTCCATCTTTCATCCTCAGGTTATACAGCTTTTTTTGCAGGAATAGATTAGCTGTTTATTAAAGGAATTTACTAAAGTGTTATAAACCATAAAATCTAATCCCTAATCACTAAACCCTAAGAATTTTTTAAAATTTTAAACCCGAAACCCTAAAACCTAAGAATTTTATAGCATTTTAAACCCTAAAACCATAACACTAAGCATTATATAATATTATAATATAAAACCCTTCAGAAGAAATAAAATTACCTTGCAAATTCCCCTAGTTGCCACATAAATGAGGAACACACTCCAACACTAATTACTCCTTCTCTATATCCAATGACAAGGGTTAGAGTAGAATGAGAGCAATAGATTTTTTTTTACTGAATACAAGAAATTTTAGCATAATGAGTGAGTTACGTTAGACTAACAGATCTAGTATCAAAACATGGAATTGAAATTGAGATAGAGCACATAAAAGAACCCATACAAGGAATTACAACGAGTAGCTGAGAAAAACGATGGATAAATGAGTAAGAAGCATTATAATTTTTTTCGAAGAGGTAACAAAATATGTGAAACTATATTCATACAAGAATATTAGCGAAATTCAAATGAAATACCTCTTCTCTAAGAGAGAAGGATGAAAATTACTATTTATAACAAATTTTTCCACCAAAATATTGAGTTATGAGGAAAACAACATGGCTACGAAAAGCCAATAGAACTTACAGAGTTGCAGAGTGGTGCCATGGCTATGTGAACCAAGTGAAAGGAGGGAAACGAGGTTGTAAATTGAGGTTAGGTGTTTTGAATAATCTTACAAATCATGTGAATATGATGTGGAGTTGGTATCATGGCATTAAACAATAGCACCAAATCTAACCTATGTCCAATCCATTAATATGAAAGGATGAAGTTTTAAAACTAGAATGAAGATTTAATTTGGTATATGGAAAATATAGCATGGTAAGGTTTGAAATGAATTAGAGGGAACAAAAACATAAATTAAGTTGTGTTATACAAGGAAATCTTGTAGCTAAATTATAATCATATTAAATGAAATTGATATTCTTTGCAACAAATAATGCTAATGGATAGTAATGTGATACGTTCAAAAAATAACAATACATAGAAAAAAAATTGAATTCATCATTTGTCAATCTTAAGAATTCAAAACATATTCCTTGTAACGTAATGAAAATTAATAGCATATACTAGTAGTATACAACATGGAAATAGGGTAGAGAAATAAATATACAATACTACTATTTCAGATTCATGCTTAATTTTGGTAATTTTAAATAAAAATGATTTCTTTATGTATGAGACGGATCTATGTTACACTTATCTTACCCTAGCCTAGCCTATCCTAGTCTACTTTCACTTAACTAAAACTATTCTAGTGTAGCCTAGCCAAGTCTAGCCTACACTATCCTATCTTAGTTTACTCTAGCCTAGTCTATTCAACTGTAGCCTAACATAATCTAGAAAAATTGGGCCTAGCCTACTCTCACCTGGCTTAGCACACTCTAGCCTATCCTAGCCTATCCTAGCCTAGAAAATCCTAGATTGCACTAGTTTGGCCTACCCTAATCTATCCTAGCCTCGCCTATCCTAGCATCACCTATCCTAGCATCACCTATCCTAGCCTCACATATCCTAGGTTATCATGGCCTACTTTACTCTAGACTAGCCTATTGTAACCTATTGTATCCTAGCTTACCTTAGCCTACCCTACAATACACTATCCCTAGCATAGCCTAATTTATCGTAGCCTAGCCTAGCCTACTCTATCCTAGCCTAGCCTACAGTAGCCTATTCTAGCCTAGCCTAGCTTAAACTATCCTAGTCTAGCCTAGCCTAGAGTACACTACTCTGTTCTAGCCTAGGGTAGCCTACACTAGCCTAGTCTAGCATAACCTATCCTACTCTTGTGTGGCTAGCCTACACTAGCTTATTCTAGCCTAACCTAGCTATATTACATTAGCATAGCCTAACCTACTTTACTCTAGCCTATGTAGCCTAGCCTTGCTTAACATTTCCTAAGATAGCCTTGCCTAGCATAACCTAGCCTAGCCTACTCTAACGTAGACCATTTTTAGCATATATTTGTGTATCCTAACCTACCCTACCCTAGTTTAATCTATCCTAGTCTATCCTACACTAGCCTAGTCTAGCCTAGCCTAAGTTACCCTACCCTAGTCTAGCCTAGGCTAACCAAACTTTGCCTACTCTTGCCTAGCTAGCCTACTTTGGCATAGCCAAACCTACTTTACTCTAGCCTCCCTAACCTAGCCTTGCATAGCCTAGCATAGTCTACTCTAGCCTATACCCTTTTTAGCATATATTTGTCTATCCTGGCCTACTCTAACCTTGCTTTCTATAGCCTAACCTAGTGTAGCCTTTCCTAGTCATTCAAGAAGACAGTGATGATTGAATTATTAGCAAGGGATAAATTGGTGAATTATTCACAGGGATAAATTGGTGAAGCAATTACGGAAAAATTAAATCTTATAGAAATTACTTATTGAGGAGGACGATTGAAGCAGTGAAGGAAAAAATAAATGTAATAGAAATTATTGAGGAGGAATCATATGTTTAAATTCAATAAAAATGGCTAAAGCCCCATGTTTAAACTAATCAAAAGGAGAGATAGATGTAGGGCCATCTCTATATACCTAGAATTGGGATTCGATTTCACATCTTCAGATAGGCAATTGGGATCACCGAGGTAGGCTTTGAACAACGACAACGTCAACCACCTCTTTCATTCATTTCCCTGCAATGTCAGTGCTTCATTCATTCCAATAATTTACAATGCACCAAAAAAAAGTACAAGGTTACGAAATGGAATCAGTTCTCGAACTAGAGTAGAGATGAACATAATAAACAATGAATGAAATTAAATAGAATTGAATTTGATGCATACCATTTCATTTCTGAGAGATAATTGTTCTCTATCAGCACAAAGAACTGTTAAACAATTTCCATGCCTTGCCTTGCTCTTCTCTTGTCAACCTCCTCCTCTATCCACAATGATGACTGACTCAAACACAAACTCGACCTAGACATAGATAGACCCAAGCCCAAACTACACAGACAACCAGACAGACAAGCATAACTAGACTGGATATGGACGGAGAAAGAAGAGGAAGATGCTAGAAAAATGATAAAGACTTAATATATATATTTATATGAATTCCCCAACTCCCTCCCTCCAATGGCTACAAGAGTTTTTTACCGCCTCTACTTCCTCTACAATCGTAGACAAAATCCTAGCTCTCTCTTGGATTCAATTGAGAGTTCATGCTTTTTGTTTTCTTAAATTTCAATTCTAGCGCTTTTCTCTTTTTGGGAAACGGATGGGTTGATGCTTTTGCTTTTTCTAAATTTCTATTATTGTGCCTTCTTTCTATTTTTTTAAAGGATGCCATGTAAATTCTTTTGTTGCGAGGTTCATCCTTTTCTGTCCACGCTGATGCTTTTGTTGCCAGGTTCATACTTCTTCCATCGTTGATGATGCTTTTGTTGCCAAATTCATGCTTTTTCTGTCCTAAGGCTTTTGTTATTTTTTTCCCCTTTCAATTAATGTTTTTACAAAGGGAAATCTCAAATGCACATGTTTCCAATAGGGCTTCAATTCGTGTTTTGTTTTTATTTATTTATTTTTGTTACCCATTTTATATGGCTTGGATTTGCGTTTTACAATTCAACGATTTAATTTTCATTTTAAAATTTTATTTATTAGGCTTGGATTTTGAGTTTACAATTTATTGTCGATTTAATTTTTATTTTAAAATTTTATATATTTTTTCAGATGTTTGAAGTAGGGTGTTCAAAGGCTTAAACATGAGAGAGTTTGATAGATATATTAGGTTATTTATTTTTAAGTTCATTTAATAGTTGATATTTGAAATTTATTGGCTATTAATATTATTTTTATTTTAAATTTCAAAGCAATATGTATGTAAAATTTGCAAATCGCTTTTTAATAAGTTTTAAAAAGGGCAAGCAAAGTTGTGTGTGTGTCAATCTTTACAATGAGGGGCATGCTCTTCAATCCTGATATGAATATAGGAATTAGTGTAGCCATATAAAGGAAATGCCAGTAAAATCGAACATCAAAACCCTCCACCTCATGATATATGTCACATAGCCAAGACAAATAAAAAAATCATGAACATCTCAAAACTCATAACCATTTTCTCAAAGTATGCATTTCACCATGAACATTACACGTGCTTAGATAAATTTAAATCATATTGAATTAACCTCATTGCATGTTCCTATTTAGTATTCATGCAAACTATTCGGGTACTCAATGTTGCTTGTAGACGTTGATGTTAAGGAAATGAGCTCAGTTGGTTATAGGAAGAACGTTGGTTTAGGTATATATATTATTGAAATGAGCTCAGGTGGTCATAGGAAGAATGTTGGTTTAGGTATATATATTATCGTTCTGGTTTCGGTAATCACAAGAAAATAAGCTCAGTTGGTTATAGAAACAATGTTAGTTTAGGTATATATTCACGATCTGGTTTTGGTAATTGCAAGTCCTCTTGTATGCATGACCATGTGTTGGATGGTGGTGAAGGTGTGTTGTTTGTTACTATTTTCCTCATTTTTGGGGGATTCATTTATTCACAATGCTACTTGGAGTATCTAATTTTGAATTAAAATGAAGAAATAAGCTATGTTATCAGCTTCAAGCAACATCTTTCAATAATTAATTATTTCCCTTATAATTTATGAAATGTCATGGTAATAAATATCCTTCCATACAAAGGTTGATAGTCTGCAAGATTGAGAAATGCTATTAGGTTGATACTCTGCAAGATCGAGTCATGATAGATTACAAATAATTTCAAAACTTCTACTATGTTGATTAAGTACAATGTTTGGTATTTTCACACAATTTGCTACATAGTGTTACAAGTTTCTTCAACTTTTATCTTTCATCATTGATTACGTGTAACAAAATATTTTTTTGTATGACTACTTATTTCCCTTACATGTGATAACCTCGAATCATTCTTGTACTTACAAGGTATGGTAACCATACATATCCTTTTGTGTTGTCTTCACACTTAGTTGTTACAATCTT
>APFE030402071.1:0-20523 GCA_000404065.3 Pinus taeda
TTTCCCCACATTGGGATTTGTCCCTGGCTAGCACCACATCTTGTGTCCTCTTGTCTTGGCTTGTCTTCTGCGATTTATATTTATGTTCTATCTACAGTTTACTTTAATGTTGATGTGATTGCTAATCTGGAAAAGATAATGAGCTAACTGTGAAAATTGAAATAAATTGCTCTAGCATAGAACATACCTAAACTTAACATGGTATCAAAGCTGAGGTGAAGACAAAGCCCAAGCAAGAGTGAAAGAGCAATCACCGAAGACAGTCGGGAAAGGACAAAAGGATCAATGGATTCCTCATCCCTCTTCTAATTCACCAAGGGTGAAGTCGAAGCAGAGAAAATTATCAGAATGGCGCAGTGGAAGTTTCTGATGGCCTCCTTGAGGATCACTTCTATGGGAAGTCTGGATCTAAGGATGGAAGGAAAGGCAGTTCGGCCATTATGCGAAAGAGTGTTCGACTGGCAGGGACACATCACTTTATGATGATAACAATCATTCCAGGGACATTTTCAATGATCAGAGGAATGACAGGTAATGCAAGTCATCAAGGATACAGCCGACTCTTCAATGAAAGCAAGGAACCCAAGGTATGAAGAATCAAATGTTGTTTCTGATAAGATAAAGAAGCGTTATCTTGTATTAGCCCTCTCCTTCAAATTCTTTGGGAATCTGGCTTATTGATTGTAGTGCTTCAAGGCACCTCATCAGATAGAAGGGTGCTCTCTCGAATTTGGTAGAGATGGAAACAATCATTGGATTATATTTGGAGCCAATGCCACCTATTTCAAAAAGGGTGTAGGATGTTACTCCTCAATTGAATAAGGGTAACTTGATTCATTTACAGAATCTATTTTATGTACCTGATTGCAAGAAGAACCTGGTGTCCATTTCAACAATGGAAGTCAAAGGATTCAAAGTGGCATTCATCGATGGAAAGGTACGTGTTTGAAAATAGAATTTTCAAAGATGCTTTTACTTGTGGGTTCAAGGTTGGCAATTTGTATCAAATTGCAGAAAGTCCATTGGGGACCATGTCAATTGACACATAGCACCGGAGGTCTGTGAGTTAGATGATGACAGGAATACCTGAATTCAAAAGGAGCATGAAGGTACATGTCTGAAACGTACCTTAGGAAAATCTCACAAGGGGACCATTCCCCTCATGTAGCAGGTCCACAGGTTTGGAACAACCCGTCGGGTTTGAGATTCATCAAGAATCTCATGTATGCAGGTGGAAGAAAGCCCTCTATGGCTTGAAGCTAACCACCCCGGGTTTGACATGAGAGGATTGATAGCTGTCAGATGAAGCTGAGATTCACTAAGAGTGAAGCCAATCCAAACCATTGTTTAAAGGTTGTGGATGATATACCTCTCATACCGGCACCTTCTGAGGAAGACTATTTCTGACAGGTGCAGACCCTCTCACTTGCAGAAGTAAGAGGGAGTTGGATTCCGGATGTGGAATAGTAAACTACAAGCCAGTGACTACCTCAAGGATCTTAACTTTCAGAAGTTATATTGTGGTGATGACGGACCAGATTTGGGAAATGCCTCGAGTTTCATAAACTCATTTGCATTGATGGTCTTGGTGAACTTTCATCCAGATATATGTTTTGCAGTTAGCATGGTGAGCTCATATTTGGTTGAGCCTCACTGGATTGGTGCCAAGAATCTTCTGAGATATCTTTGAGGCACAATCTCTATGGATTGAGATACACTGCCGGAAATATGAAGCTGCATGATTATTCGAATGTTGACTAGGCGATAGTGTGGAGGATCACTAGAGCACTTCTCAATGCTGGTTCTCTTTGGATTCTGCTTTGATATAATGGATGAGCCGGAAGCAGAAGTCGATTGCTATAAGCACCGCAAAGACCGAATACATAGCTACGAGTATGATCTCGTGTTAAGCTGCCCGGTTGTGGAAGCTCTTCAGTGAGCTGTTTGTACACATGAACAATACCATTGTGATTCTCTGTGACAACCAGGGGGGGATTCGATTGTTGAGGAATCCCGTATTCGATGATTGCTCCAGCAGATAGATATCAGATACTACCTTATATGGGATATGGTACGTCGATGAGCAAGGAGGCTCCATTGCATTGAGACTGATGTACAGGTCGCAGACATTTTGTCAAAGCTCCAGGCCCCAGGGAAAGATCAAATCTGTAACTTTCCTGAACGACTTGGAGTTGTTGAGAGACCTTCTTATAAGGGTCCTGCATGTTGCATGCATTGAGCTCTGGGAGCTCTGAAGGGGGCTTGGGGTACTTACTAGAGCAACACACGACCATAGGGCGACTCACCCTCCCCTAATCGTGTGTTGTGTACAGGGTGAATGGCTCAGCCTTCCCCTATGATCCCCCGTGGCGACTTTGGGACAGGATGATTCGTTCTCCTGTGGGACAGGATGATTAGTTCTCCTGTCTAGGCATCCTACCCATGCAGTCTAGGACTCATGGCAAGTACCTCTCATCTGATCAATGAGCAGGGAAATGGGGTTAGGGACCATAGTAGTACTATCAATGGACGCATCGTTGTATCTATTGTACTCCCTATGCTAGGATGACCTCCATTGATCTGGGATCAGTATGAGTGGTTTGAGACACTCTCTTGTGATATTGATCTAAGATCAATAAAAATGACTTAGAGTCAGTAAGAGTGATATGACACACTCTCTTCATATGAAACTGACTTCGGGTCAGTAGAGAATGGTATGAGACATTCTCGATCAATTTTTCTTCTTCATGGTTCAGCAGAGCAGAGCAGTGCAAGGTATTGATCGCAAAGATAGTACAATCAGACATATGGATCAGCGGATGGAGTTCTCCCTAGTTGAGAGGGAGTGTTAAAATTGGCAACTACGGCCAAACTCCATGTGAGTCATCTTATTAATGGCAGCTAATATTTTTCCTAGATCCCTCTCATCGAGAGGTGTAGGATTGATCTAAAGATCATTCAATTCCGATAAGTATTCATGAAGATATGAATTTGTGTTATGGGACAATTCGTCAAGGTCGGCCAGCAACCAAATAAACCCCACTTGTGCTCAACGTTTTAGTATAAATAGAGGTGGCCTTCAAGTCATTTCAACACACTTGGGATCTCTTCCTCTCTACTTGTCTTTGGGTTTTAGTAGGAGGAGAGATCCTAAGGGATAATGTTGCCCTAATCTAGAGGGAGTGCCCTAGGCTCTACGCTGCCGTAATGAAGGAGCCCTAGACGCAAGAGGAAAGGGAGATCTAGCATGGTGAAGGAGGCCTAACAGCAAGCCCTAATGCTGCCCTATGGAGAAGCCCTAACGCTGCCCTATGAAGAGTAATAATACGCAGCCATGGAAATGAAGGCAGAAACCCTAGCCACAGGTCTAAGGAGAAGAGATGCCCTAAACCTAGTTGCTACGCTGCCTAATGGAGATGGCACCTAAACGTTATCCTAGAAGAAGTACTCTACACATGGAATGCCCTTGCTATCATGAAAGGAAAAGCCCTTATCCTATACGCAGTCATGAAAGGAATACCATTGTTGTCATGGAAGGAATGCTCTCACACGTAAACGCTAAGATAAAGAAGCAACGCCTTCAGCTATCCTTAATGTTGTTCTAAATAAGGATGCTCTATCTGTCGTTTGGATTGAATCAGTCATGAATGATGGATCCAAGTCTTATGATGAATGTTGTAACATTATAGACAACATAGTATATGACAGCAAGATGTATGGTGCAGCAGTATGAACAGCAAGAAGTATGGTGCAGCAATGGGACAGCAATGCTACATGGTGCTGCAATGATAAGCAATGGGACAGCAAAGGCAATTTGGTGAAGTATGGTGCAATACTGGGACAACAATGCTACATGGTGCTGCAATGATAAGCAATGGGACAGCAAAGGCAACTTGGTGAAGTATGGTGCAACATATGGTACAGCAATGCGGCAGCAATGGTCAATGGCATATAGTGCACAACAGACAACAATGGTACAATGGTACAACATGGGATAACTAGTATTTATTGCAGCAAATTCATGGTGTTGTTATGGTAGGGCAAAGCACAACAAGACAGCCATGACATTGTGCAGCAGTGGCACAATGGTACAGCAGCATGCAAGGGACAGCAAACTAACATTGGGACAATTATATGGTACTTAGCAGCAAGTACACCAAGCATGCAATGGTACAGCAAGCATGCAAGTAACAATAAACAAGTAATGGGACAGCTAACATGGACAACATGGTTCAATCATGACACATGGGACAACGGTACAACATTAGGTGCAGCAGTCATAAGATCCAGCATTGTGATGATGGGTGCAGCATGGTGCAGCACGGTGAGGTGTAGTATGATGACGAGATGCAGCACAATGATAGGTGAAGAAATCACCTTGGAGAATCAGTTGAAGCAGCATGTCTTCAACTGATCTCATGTATCATCTTCTTAGAGTGCTCTATGCTCTCATCTAGATAAGTCAAAGTGTTGACTTCAGTTGTAAATGTACTATCTCTCTCTATTGAACTATTGAAGAACATATAAGAAGAATTGATCAAGGGTTTCCCCACATTGGGGTTTGTCTTTGGCTAGCGCCACATCTTGTGTCCTCTTGTCTTGGCTTGTCTCTGTGATTTATATTTATGTTCTATCTGTAGTTTACTTTAATGCTCATGTGATTGCTAATCTGGAAAAGATATTGAGCTAACTGTGAAAATTGAAATAAATTGCTCTAACATAGAACATACTTAAACTTAACACAAATCCCTTGTTAGGTATTTAAAGTCCTAGGAATGAAACCCTAGGTTTATATATGTGTCCATGTAGTTGAAATCCTAGCTTGGTCTAGGTCGATATATGTATAATATATTGCCTAACATATGATATGCTTATGCATGATGATGAATTCCTAGATATATGTGTTGACCTAATTATTAATGGTCATAAGTCTTAGGGTTTAATATAAGTCCTTGTCTACGTTTGATATTCTAGGATGATGCCGAAATGAGAAAATCTAGGGTTTGTAGCTAACCCTAGTGGATGATAATCACGTTGTTGATTGAAGCTGTAATTGGTTCTTGGTTGTTAAAAGCTTATATATGAAATCTAGGGTTTGTATGAAATCCTAGTAGGAAGTCCAACATATGAATTATGAAAGTTGTTAAATACTTTGTAGATCTATATTTGTTTAAATTGTTTCTAGAGTTTGTAATATGTTGTAGTAAGGTATGTCACACCATTGGTAGAAACATCGAAACCCTAGATGTAATGAAAGGTGTTATGAAATAAGTCTTGATGAAGTAGTCTAGCATTTATGACAAAGTCCCTAGCAAAATGTTGAAGAGTATGTATCTCTTGTTTAGGTATCTAATATATAAAGTTGAAATGCTTCTTTGATTCTGATATGACTAACTTCATGCTTCTATAGATTTGGTTGTACTTTCTATCTATGTTGTGCAGGTACATAATCTTCAAGATGGTGAAGACGATCACAAGTAAAGTCAATGTGAATGATGATAATAATGATAACTCTGATGAGATGGATGAGAAGAGATCTCCTTGAGATTAAGAGGGAGCCTGGATAGAGAAAATCTCCCTGGCTAAGAGAGAGAGCATAGTTTTGATTGGAGAATGAAGTTTTAAGGATATGTTGCTATATGAAAGAAAAGTATCAAAGATTTGGTTAATGGACCTATCATGTTTAAAAAGCAACATCAGGAAAACCCAAAAGGTTTGTGTTTATTTATGAATATGTGAAAGTATATTATTGGGGTTGTGTTTGTACAGGTGAATCTCTCGAAGGTTTTGATAGCATGCTGGTTACCAATCAGTTTGATTGAGAAAGATTTGTTGTCCTTGATTTGTTGGATCAAGAAGTGTTGAGGCTTTGTGAGTGAAACATTGCCTGGGAGGACATCTGGACAACACTTTGTGTTGATGTCTAGGTCCAAAAGTTGGAAAGGCGGTGTTGATTATAGAGCTTTGACTTTTGGATACACACCTGGATCCCTGGGTTGATGGTTAGCAAGTAATCATGATGGTACCTAGAGAGGTTAAAAGTTTGAGTCCATCTTAGTCCCACCCAAATAGATTGCCTTGGTCAGGAATTTAGTCCATGGCATTGTGGTGCCTAAATTGTTGAGAGACCAATGGATAGATTGCACTGGTCAGTGATCTAGTCCATGGCATTGTGGTGCCTAAAGCTTTTCATGGTTCATATAGTTGAGATCTTCCTTGTACTTGTATATAATTAATACATCCCTTGTTAAGAGGGAGTGTTGGAAAATGTAACTAGGTTCAATCTTCATTAAATGTATTTGAGTCATCATGTAATGTACTTGTCAAAAGAATAAAGAAAAGAATTTTTATTATTATTAATATGACTTATTAAAGCATGGGTTTCATGCTTGGGCCATCATGTTTTAGGTCAAAGTCCCCATTGAAGACTTCTATGATTTATTATGAGTTAATAGAGTCATTGTACTTTTAAAGAGACCCTTCTTGGGCTTTTGAATCCTATAAAAAGGTTAAGTATTGAGTCAAATATGAATTATGTTGCCTCCACACCAATTCAGCCTCAAAGAGAGTTATCCGACCTCATCAAAGGACTATAAATGAAGCAGTTCGAAATCAATTTGAAGCACACTCACAACAAGCTAGTTCGATATCTCTTGAAGCTGGGAAAAGTGCGAAGTGGAGGAAAGAAGGAGAAAGAAGTGTGAGTTTGGTCTAAGAGAAGGAACAAAGAAAAATCGAAATTTTGGTGCATCTATCTCTCTCTGTCGTGCCCTGGTTTGGAAGATCAAAGTTCTCTAGTTGATGTTGTAGCCTGTTGCTGCATGTTGTTGATGCTATAGGTCGAAATTGCTGGTGCTAGAAGCTACTACCTCAAGACGCTGTATTGGGCCAAGATCGAAGTTTCTAAGTGAAGATCGAAGTCTTTCAATGAAAATTGAAATCTCCAAAGCTAGGTCAAAGTTACTGAGTCAAAGAAAGTGTTGTTGCTACTGCTGCCACCGCCAAGTCAAGTAGGATCATTTGGAAGAGAAGAAGAAGGCTGATTTGGTGTGGAGGAAAGTTTGTGTCAAGGTCTAGAATCTTGGAATATCTCAGAAAAACTATTTAAGGAAGAATTACTAACTGGGTTTTCCCCTAAAGAGGGTTTTTTCCCTGGTTGTGAGCCTATATCTGGTGTCCATTGATTTATGTGATATTGCTTTGGTAATTGCTTGATGAACTAAAAGAAAGAAGATATAAAGAAACATAATAGGAAATCTAGAACATCACAAGTAATTATCAAGTATAAGAAAATCTTTCTACCTTTCTGATTTTCTAACAGTACCCTACATCCCCACATTACAGGGACTTTTGGACCCTTAGGAAACGTCCCCAAACTGTTAGGGACTCCATTGAGGATTTGGGGACATGCTAGCCGTACCCAAGACGTTTCGGACAAATTTCAGGGATGTTTTGAACAGATTTCAGGGATATTTTTGGCAAATTTCAGGGATGTTTTGGGAATGTTTTATGGATAATCCAAGCACAAAGCTTCAGCTTTGACAATCACGGACATTGATGACTGAACAATATGATCATTTTTTTTGGAATGCATTGAATTTAAATTTTTTGTACAAGTTGCAACTCAAAACATGGGTTTTGTATGATGGGTTTCATTTTGGATTTCTAGTGATTTAGATATTGGATTTTCAATGGTAAAATTACAAAAAGCACCCTCCATGTTAAGAAAACAGAAAATACAACATTTTAAAAGGATGATCCTTGTGGTTATTTTTCTTGTTCTTTCATATGATCATCTCATCTTTTACATATTGTATGTGGGTTTAGAGGACGCATTCAAGTTCAATGCTTCCATCATCCCAACCCCAAGCATTGTGAAAACAATTGGATAGTTGTGAATTGGATTGAGTACTAAATGTTTAAATAAATTCCTATTCAATCCTCTTCTGAATCTGAAATATGAATTTAATATCATTAGAAAACCAAATTACTTTATAGTGGTTTTCAACACAGCTATAAAAGTTTGCAAAATTTATTGAAAAGGGAATGCCTTTTGTGTTTAACATAGTCATCATTAACAAGAAATATGAGCAAAAATAACTAATATAAAGACAATTCTCCTCGATAGATTGTTCATGGACCTTATTACAAATTTAAAGTAGTTACACTTAAGTTTCCTAAAGCTAAAGCTCATGATGATGATATTGTATTGATTTCTAAAACGGCCCATGGATTGCAAATGCATTTATATGCCCTTGAGCATTTTTGTAGAGCAGTGGGAATGTAAGTCCATACTAGCAAGACCAGAATAATGATTTTTTCTAATAAAGGAAGCAGAGCCAGCATACTTTCTTCTTTGAAGACAACATTCTTGAAGAAGTAAATGAGTACAAGTACCTTGGGATTGATTTCAACAACAAACTCAATTGGGAGGACTACAGAAAGAAGAGAATTTTAGGAGGGTGGAAAGCATTATATGCTCTTCAAAACAGATGTAGAGAGGCAGAGTTATGGGATTGGAAAATGATTAAAGTGCTTTTTGGACTCCTAGTTTTTCCAGTGATGCTATATGGGTGTGAATTGTGGGCTAGCAGCACTCCCGTCTCAAAATGGAAACAAAATGAGAAAATCCAAAAACGCTTGATCATGAGCAAGTTCGATACCTTATGAGATAATGTTGAGTGAAACAGGAGCAACTTCCATTGAAGCAATTGCTATGGTGTGGCTCATAAGATACCTAAAAAGAATTGAACAAATGACAGTACGTAGATGGCCTAATGTTATCTTCAATGAAGGCATGAGTGAAAGAAAGAAAACATGGATGAAACAAAACTACACATGGATGCAAAAATGGAATATCTACCTCAATGCTTGTCCCACAAATAGCAAGGAGCTAAAGGATTTTGTTATGGAGAAGTTTCGTAGAAAGGTATGGGGAAAAGAGTTGGGTAGAAAGAAGAAATATTACATTGAGGAATTCAACCCTACATGTGATTTATAACAAAAAGAGTTCATTGGAGCTAGCATTTCGTGGAGGGAAAAGGTTCTTATTGCTCAATTAAGGACCAACTCATATCAACTTCAATGTGAAACAGGACGGTGGAAAAGGCCTAAAGAAGCTTGGGAAGAATGGGTGTGTACATTTTGCACGTTTGGGGTTGTGGAATCGGAAAAACATTTCATTTTGGAATGTGATGCATTCACAGACATCAGACAAAGTTATGAAAACATGTTAGCATCAATCTCTTGGCATTGTCTTTTTAGCGAAGGGATTGTTGGAAGGTTGGGTCAGCTCATCATCAATTTGAATAGGAAAAGGACTGAATTGCAAAGAGCAAAAAACAGGGAACTAATGGTCTCATAGACTATTTTAGTCTCGTGGACCTTAAAATATCATTTCATTTCATGTCTAGTGGCCAATAATGGAATGTCACTCAACCCCTTTTCAAATTGTTTGAGATTTTAACTGGTGAGCGTAAGGGTTGTGCATAATACTAGCTTGAAACAACTGCAAGTATTAATATTGAATTTTGCATATATATATATTGTCGTCTCCAACCCCCCATCCCCTGAAAATTTGGGGGTGTGCTCTAGCCGTTCTGGGGACTCATACCCCCATCCCCATTTTTAGCCCGTCCCCAAAACCAGTGCAACATAGGGATTTTCCATAGAGATAATGACTCTACTAAGGTTGGGACCAAAATGGACATGCTTATCCTCCTTGCTTCTACAATAGGGGGAATGAGAATGCTTCTACTTTGGTTTCCAATGTAAGAACGTATCAAAATATGTTTTCCCCTGTGCAGCAATGAAATATAAGATGCATTTCATTCATTAAAATGAGAAAAGAAACAAACATCGCCTCAAAAACAGTTGTCTATAGTTACACATACAATTAGCCAATAATAAAGCTCAAAGGCAGTTAATGCCTCTAGTCAAACATAGTATGTGGCCACAGTAATCATGCACCTATTTAAATTTTAACCTACAAAGTAGGCACTTAAAGCAGACATTTGCTGCATGTAAAACAGCCATTTTCGAATTTATATACTGGATCTCAATACAATAGATTTTCGTTGTTGTTCTGAGAATACAAGCACTCATAACTATATAGTTTGTGAACAAGAAATATCCAACTCTTGTCATCTATAATCTGCAGGAAAATAAGTAACAAAAGCCAAGAACACTTCTAAGCAACATTCAATCAATTGATTTCCAATTACTGAACATTAGCAAGATATTAGATGAGATGAAGTTCTAGGGTAGAAAACCCATGTAGACATTATTCTCTGCATCTTTTGGAGATCACTAGGAGGTGTTGTTGACCTTCCATTTATGTTAATCTATTTTTACAATTATAAATTATTGCTTAATTCCTTGAATTGCTAAAATGTAAACCAGTACAATAAATTCAAATATGTTTGGGGTGTGAAATCTGTACACAAGTATCTTAGTTTTTTTCAGGTGATATATTCCTTTATATCACTCTTGTATCTTCTTCTATATGCAAGTATTGCGAAGAAAGTTGATAGGATACCTTCATCATTTGTTGCAGCTGTAGACCATGGGCAGCACAGAAAAATAAGAAGTATAAGCCACTTCATCATAGAATGTCCACTTCAGACTTTTCCCCGTAAAAAATTGTTGAAATCTGCAAAATTCGACTTTCCTGATTGCATATATCTCCAAAATGCCAGCTTAACAGCTAAGAAGCAATTTGCATCCTCACCATAAAAGAAACATACTTGTCGCTATCACACAATTTTTGGGCTTGTTGAAGTTGAGGAAGACAATCGCACACGAACTATTGGAAAAATGTTCGATGGAACCTGTTTTCATAGCCTTATTTAAATATGACGTGAGGTTCATCAAAATAAATGTCAAGGAATGCTTTAAGGAGACACCTAACAAAATTTAGCAAATATGACTAATCTAAGAAAGGAATAATTTATAATTTGAAGGCAAACGTTTCAGAGATTTTATACTGAAATGTAGTTTTTGAGATTTGAGACAGTTTTTATAATTAATAATTTTACACAAAAGATGCGCGACCATGTAAAGAAACATCTTAGGATTTTCAGGAAAAAAGTGGAGAACCATTCCAAAATAACCAAGTTACAAGTTCTGAACCTTGAAGTAACCCATGTTCATTGACTATATTAATTAATACATAAATGAAATAATACCACTTTCTCCTAATGATCAAAATAGGTCAATGGGGCTCAAACGTATAGTAAGTAATAACAGCAAAATAAAGAGTGCCTAAAGCATCTCCCCCCTCAAAGAATAAAAGTGAAAGGATAGTAAAAATAAAAAAATGGGGTTAAACCAAGAATGGGTAAACACTCAACAGTGAAATACAGCCTTGGAGAGGAAGACAAAGAGAACAAGTGGTACCAAAATGAATGGAACATTGAATCAAACTGCAAGCAGAAGGTTGAAGATAAGGTGGTCTTTTTCAGTGTCTAGATAAGAGAGACAGTTCCCATCATCACAATGAAGTCACCATTATTGAACATTATTATGTCATCTAGATAGTGACCCAGACTAAGAAGAGGCAACAAGGCTGCGCAAGGAAGTTGAGAAATCAGCACCAAACCTTTGCTAATGTCCAAGGGAAACAAATTCCTAAGGAGGGGAAAATATGGTGGTGCACTACTATCCATGATGGTTATGTTTGGCATGGGAGGAAGCAACAACCCCTTTATGTCAATTACATGGACAAGTACAATGTGCTGGTTGTAGGAGAGATCAAGGGGGCACTGCCTAACCAATTTGCTATTGTTTATATCAATATACCCAACATTCACATGACTCTCATGCTCACAGTGGGCAAGATGAGTCAAAAATGGATGTAATCAATCTGGTAGATCTGAAGAAACAATACAGGGCCTATTGGCTTAAGGAAACCACCTCTCTAAGAGACAAGGTCAAGCATATTTAGTCAAGATATTGAGAGAAGGTAAAGAGGGATCCTCATGAATCTCTGTAAAACACTTGTCATTTCAGAGCTTACAGTTTGCTTCTAATATTAGGTTTTAACAACTTTATCCAACACCAACTTCAAGAGTGCTTCCTCACTTTTGAAATATATTACTCAGCCTCGTATTTTTTAAGAATTCATAATAGCCGAGATTTACCTCTTGCCAGGATGAATCTATCAAAAAAATGTCTAAAATAACGAGATTGGACTGACTTGAGCAATAAATGTTTTTACAATAGAGTATTCCTGGAACTGCAGTGTTTGCCATAGTAACTCCACATTAACATGCAACAAAGCAATTTGTTTTCAAAATCTACCCAACGTAATCAATATCAACAAAAAAAAGTAACTATAGCTATTTGTAAAGAAATCATTGCACCACACAACTTTAAATGTAGGGATGCAGATCTCAAGTTCGCATCGAGATTCCAATGAGAACTATTTGCAAAAGTATCCCCTTTTTTGGAAAAATATGTATTATATTTACAATCAGAAAACCAAAAATTGGAAGGGTATATACAATAATCATCATAACCTCTTCCAATGCCACATACTCAATACCCTCTGTGCACTTTGAGGATATGGGCTACTTTTTACCACCCAAATTTGCAGCAATTTATTAAGGAACTAGCAGAAAAATTTCCTCCTATTCGATCAGCCTGTCAGCTCGCAGCCTTATGGATGACCTACAGGTAGCTATGCCTCAGAGCTCTCCACATATGTCTGGTCACTTTCTTCCTCACCCAACATACTTCTTGAAGGAAGGTGGGTCATATATTACAAGGTACACTAACCATTTTTGTAATCATGTGCTTTCATAATTTCATTTGATGTTAGGGGCATCCTAATATGAATCACAGGTTTAGCTAGATGATTGATCTCTCTTGATTGTATCCTGTTACTACACTTTACCTGGGAGGTTATTTTCATGCCCCTAGTCCAATATGACCTTCCCTGAGGCCTTTCCTTTCCACTGCTCAAGAGGGGCACAAATAGGAGGCACTAATTGATATCAGTGTTATCAGAACCAAACTAGACCAGACTAAACCAGTCAATCCAACCATTTTCGAGGGAAAATTGGTTCAAACTGGTGTCACAAACCAGAAATAGAAAGTTTAATACCAAACAGGCTTTTTTTTCACTGATACAGAATCAGTCAATTTTCTACAACACTACCTAGGACCCTTTCAACACAATTTATTTAAAAAAAAAAAACAATAATTTATAATTGGGGAAGCCTAGTATTTGAGCATATTTCCCTACTAATGCTATGCAATTAATGGTAATGTTAAATTCTAAAAGTGATAATTTTACTTAAATTTCTAACATTACCATTATATGACTTGGGATGTTTGAAAGTGGTTCTGACCTCATTGGATTTCATATAGAGAAAGAAAAATTTTAGATTCCATTCAAAATCCAATAGACTAAACAGTTTTTCAAGATTTCAGGATTGGGGGGACTGCAATATTTTCATTGGATTTTGCCATGTAGGATGGTATGTAAGTAGCATTTACCAAGCCCTCTATGTACATTGATGTTAGTGGCATTAATTGTTGAACTTCTCTATCATGACCCTACTAAAAATGTACCCATCACTCAAACAAAATCGTGACTTGACATGCTAAGCCTTTTCTATCTTATTTTAATGCTTAAAGAGTGATATTGATGACAAAGATCCCAATATAAGCAATGATTTTGATGATATGTAGGTATTTGTTGTAGCATGAGTTTTTTTGGATGCTAGAGGCTATCTAGGGCCTGTTTGTTGATATATTTTTGGTTCAAAGATGGATTACACTATGTCCTATTTTGGTTATGTGCACCCTTACATGCTATATAAATGAAGACTTTTGCTTATTTGGGTATAAATGGTTTGAATTCATATGGATGCACATGAACGTATATGTTTTTCTTTAAAATTTGAATATTTTATGTGTTTTTGGTCTGGTTTTTTATCAGTTCCCGGTCCGGGGGGTCGACCAGTTTGATCAATAGTTAGGTTATGATAACATTGTCTCCAAGTGGCACATGTCAAGCTCCATGGTAATCTCCTCATTTAATTTTTTAATTATTTTTAATAATACCCTTTTTTTCTAAGTCACCTTTCACTTAAAAATCTGCACTCCAATATTAATATCACTTTATGTCAAGCCAGTCTTATTTAATATCTTACGTAACAAATCGAGTGGTTCAATATTATCCCTTTTATTTTATACCTTTGAAGTTAATATTCGCTTACAATATATTATATGTAATTTTTATTTTTTTCTATTATATAATCTATTTCTCCTTTTTTGTATTTTGACTTTTTCTTTTTTCTTTTTTCTTTTTTTTTTAAATGGCCAAAATCCTAATGGCGAAATGGAGAATCTCCAAAAACTTGTGTAGCGAAATGCTTCAACGGCAACAAGGTTGATGACTTTCGATAGCCAAGGACCTGGATCGGAGAATGTGGCTCTGTGCAATGGTTGAGCGGCCAGAGTATCGAACGGCTCTAATACCACTATAACAAACAAAGTTCGTATACTTGCAATAATCTTCAAAATACTTCGAAGACAAAGACATCCATTGTAGGATGAGTAATTATATATTGAATATTGTATAAAAATAATTGATATGAGATGATTACAATGAGGGTGAGGGTTTGATTATATACCCTATGCAGGTACCTCTTCACAATGGTTATGTCCTTAGGGACATACCTCTTCATTACTAACTATTTAGTTAATTAATCATTAATTATGAGTATTACTGTTTACATTATTTTCTATTATTTTACTATAAATTATATTCATAACATGGATATGCAAAACAAATTTGATAGAAAAAAGTGTTGGAAGCACTTAGGGCCTATGTATTGCAAGTTGGATGAAGTATTCAACTATGTGGAAGAACAACTAAGTAGCAATCTAACGATCTCTATCTTTAAAAGATGAACTCCTTGCCTGCAAAAGAAGAATGTACATATCCTATTTGGTAGTGCTAAAGAAGTTAGATTCAAGAGAAGTTCAAGATACACCCTACTCAAGGCATTTGTGATATGGAAAGATATTTATGAGCTAAGGAGGTAGTATTATTGGCCCAAAATGAAGAAGGAAGTTTTCAAGTACATATCCCAATGACCAAACTATATCGAAGAATGAAGGTGAAACATCAACATTTCATCCAAATGTTGTAGTGTTTTCAATGCTAGAATGGCAGGTGGAGGAGATCATTATTGGCTTCATCACTAGAGTATTGAATACTATAAGAAAGAACGACTCCATCATGGTATTAGTTGATCAATTAACAAAATCCACATGCATTACCCAACACATTCTACCCGTAAAGCATCTAATATTGCAAATATATTCATGGAAGAGATTCATGACTATACCAGTTTATGAAGAGGATTGTCTTGCATAAAGATCTAAAATTCATGCTAAAAATATTGGAAGTGTTTATCCCACACCTTGGGAACCAAACTTAATTTCATCGTCAAGTATCACCTAAAAATGCATGAATAGATAAAGAGTGCAAATCAAGTGACTGAAGACATTATAAAAATGTATGTGTTTGATAGGCCAACAATTAGGGATATTTGTACTTAGTTGAATTTTCTTATAACAATGGATGTCACAAGTACTTAGGGATGATCCTACTTAATGTGTACTATGGAAGAAGGTTTAAAACCTCAAGTAATTGGAGAATTATGTAGATCAGATCTTGTTAGGACCAAAAATATTGAAAGCAATGAAATAGCAAGTTGTAAAGAACAAGAAAAATTTGAAATTTTCACAAGATCAAAAGAAGACTTATGTAGACCTAAAAAGCACTTCAGGAGAGTTTTAAATTAGAAAGTACAAAATTAAAAGAAATGCTCACAAATAACAAAAATAGGTCAACAATTCTAAGGCATACATCAAGTGACATTATCAAAGTAAGGGTGACTATGCATCCCTAAAAATGTTAAGGGAAACACTAGTAAAATGATAAACAGTAACACTAGTAAAAGGGAAATAAACAAGACAACAATACACGGGGTTAAACCCAAATAGGTAAACCTTAAACAATGAAACAAGAACCTATCAGTATCACGTATAGTAGGATAGAGATCAAACATTCATATCACTAGATGATTGATTAGATCATAACCAAGAGAGGATCTTTAATTGTATCTCAAACTGAGGAAGAGCCACCAACCTCACCAACAAAAATAAAAGCCTTAATGTAGAACCTTAGGATATCATCTAGAGAATGACTTGGGCCAGGAGGACTAAGCTAGACTATCCCAAGGGAAGTGAGATGTTCCAGATTGAGATTCTCTTCACATCCAAGTAAGAGAAAATGAAACTTTGAGAGCGATGTCAAAAGCGAGTTCAGTAAAGCTCAAAAGTTACATTAAGTTAGCATCTAGACACAATGGACCATTCTAGAAAAAATTGTCTCAAGGGCCTATAAACTACGATAACAACATGCGATTAGAGATCATAATGTTGTTATGTTCATGAATCTAATAATGTGCTTTACAGATTTAAAATACAAATGGAAATATGTGGAGAATTCTAGATAGAGTCAACTAGATATTGTATCAAAAACTCAATATTTTTTAAAACAAATCATTGTAGAAGTCAAGGTCTAATAGAGGCACTACAAAGTTGGTGAGGCAACTATAAATCAAAAGATGGTGAGATTCCCCCTAGTGATATAATAAGCCCAAGGGTCCAATAGAGTTAATGATAGGATATGTATGGTGGCCAATTAGTATGATGTGGACTAGGTGCACTATGTTAGTTGTTGAATAAGGCCCACTAGGTAGTTATAAATAAATAAATATAATATGGTCGATTGATTAATGTCAAGGCCACTAGTGGTCATGTTTAGAGTTTAATAGGTAGCTATAAATAAGGATGGAGTCCTCCCTATTGGGGATGGTGGATTTGTGCTGTAACAAGCATGACTTGTGGAGCGATTCCTTCTATAAGGACTGAAATTGGTGTTGCCCTACCTTCAAGGTATGCTCTCTATTCATGCATTGATTGATTGTGTTGAATCAATGCTTATTCTATAGTATATCTTTAATCTACAAGGATCCTAATAAACGATATTAAAGCACTTTTTTGGTCAAGCACTAAGACAAAAATTTCAAATTTTTTTTCATATTTTTTCCAAGCAACAATTTCTCTGGACTCATTAACCAAATCACAATTGCACCAATGCCAATTGAAGCAATGTGGTGGTGCCATTTCTATATTCATATTATAATAGAGATTTTAAGAAGTATCACAGAAGTTATAACCAATTTTGGTTGCAACCTCACAATAGTAATTTTCTTTGTCTAGGAATCAGATTGTCATCCCACTGCTACCAGTAGTAGAGTGGTCGTACTACTTGCTATTAGTTTTTGTAGCATCAAATGGTGTTCTAGTCTCGACAGTTGTCAAAGAGGCTAAGAAACACTAGGACTCTGGAACTCAGAAAATGTTTCAAGAATATCCACCTAGAAATGTCTTAATTAAGTTAATTAATCAATAACTAAATTTTTCCTAAGTCTAACTTAGGGAAAATGATTAATTAACAGTAATTAATTGAGGAAGGTAAGATTTCTCGAGAAACTCACACAGATTGGCTAGGAAATGATCTTAGCCATTAATTGAGTTTTAATTTTGGTTGTTGGAGTCAAAACTGGAGAATATAAGAAGAAGCCGATGGGTAGATGGAGGAAGAAACTTGAGATCAATTTCCTTGGGCAGTCCGATTTCCCAGACAGCAGCAACATCCTGCCAAAGCGTTCAAGCCAGAGAGGGGAAGCATAGACAGAAAGGGGCAGAGACGGTGAGTCCAGAGGAAGTCTTCCAGTTCCAGAGAGTCAACAGCAGAATCGTTGAATTTCCCAGAGAAGTTGTGCAGAGCCAACGCAAAAAGCTTCAGAGGGAGATCGATTTTGCTGAATGGAAGGGCGATTCAGTTGAAGTTGGTCCCAAAATTATCCAGGAGGCCAAGTGTAATGACACACTTCAAGTTATAGGGAACATAGAAGTACTAGCATGAATACGAGACATGCATATGATAGCTACATATGCATGTATCACATGCACTGTACTAGTATACGTACTAACCAATTATGAAAATGTCCAAGTATAGATTAAATAAAATAACTATTGAATATATGAAGTAATTACCGAACTCACTAGGGGTACTTAATATATGTACCATCATCATAACATCTAACTATAATATATTATACCAAATAAAAGATAAAACCAATACATTATACAAAATGGTATTATAATATATATTTTACAAGACCAAAGGGAATTGTAATATATATTTTTATACAAACAAAAGGGAGGAAATTATAATATATATAATATAATAATCAAATAGAAGGAACTATAATATAACATTATATTAATTATTATTAATTGATAATTGTATTAATAGAAGTGTTGGAATTTCTAAGTCTAACAGTTAGAAACCCTCCATGTACTTTCTGATTTATCCCTTCCTACTTGTTCTGATTAATTAACAAGTTATTTACCATGTAAATACTGAAAATAAACACAAGTACATGCTCAACATACTACAAATCATCAACTGAAGGAAACAAAAACAAGCACACAAATGACACCGTTATTTTTAGACTAATGTCCCCGAGAAACCCCAATGCAGGAAAACCAGTGCAGCTATCTGAGGGTTTGATTTATTAAGCAGTTTCATAATACAATCTGGGTGCCAAATCGGGCTTACCCAACAAAGAAAAATCTCAGCAGTAGTACCTCTCCTTCGGAGGCAGATGCTCCGGCTGAAACCCCGGATAAACACTCCAGCAACTCCTCAGCTCCAATCTACCCCACGAGAAACCCCAGCGTCAGCCTCTAGGGACTATGCCAGCCTCTTCTGCCCTCTGCGTCATCTTTCCCGACAGTTCCAGCAATTCTCGGTAGTTCCAGCTGTTCCCGGCAGTTCCGACTTCCGCCCTCAGCATCAGCTTTCCTAGCAGTTCCCGGCAGTTCTGGCTTCTGCCCTCTGCGTTAGCTTTCTCGACTGCTGCGTTGATCCTCCTGTTGACACCTAATCCTCTGCAATTGGGTGAATTTGAATGTGAACAGTCATCAAGAAGATGAATTGTCCAGTCACATTCTTGTATATAACAATAGCTACCTAATGAAATAAACGAATCAGTTTTTCTGCCAAGTCTGGAGTTACTCCTAGCCTGACATGGTATCAGAGCACAGGTCCCAGGTTCTTTTTTTAGCGTGCCTTCTAACTCCTCTGTCCCATAATGCGCTGCCTCTGCCATTAACTCATCTATCTTGTGTATCTGATTAACGCCTGCCTCTGCCATTAACGCATCTGTCTTGTGTATCTGCGTTTTGCGGATCAATTTCCCACACCGGCATCCCGTTACTTTATGAGAGATTCGTCCCAATAGATGATATTTCATAACCAAGGGCAAACATATCCGGGTCGAGATTGAACATCTGTTGTACCAGTTTTTCTGGCAAGCCCGGGCCTGGATGAGTAATTCTGAATTCTATACGTATGACATATACACCACCACCCAAATGCCTTTTAGTTGGACTGACTTTTATTCGAACCCATTTTTCTGCTGGTGTGAACTGTATCACAGTTACTAGGAAATTAGCCAAAATTTGCTGAAGCCTCGATTGATCCCCATAGAGGCCTGTTGTTGTTATTTCTCTTGGCAAGTCATAACCTATCTCCAATTCCGCGGCTCTTGCGAGTTTCACAGCCCTCAGCGCTGCTACTTGGATATCCACACACACTGATTCGAACCAGAACCTTAATCTGGTGTAAACGTCGGTGTTTGTAATCTACTGCAACGCTGGAAACATTCCTCTAGACGATTTCTCCATTGCTTTACCAGTGGCTTCCTCTGTGTCATTGTCTCCAGTTAAAGGATCTTCTATTAACAGCGGCTATAGCGCAGCAGCCATCGATTTGCTTCACAGATATAAGGAATCGGTGGAGGATTACCTGAAGAAGCAACCGAGGTTTAGGCAGAGCATGCCATGCATTTGATTCCTGTCATGCTTTTTCGTGGTTTGCTGGTATTACTCCATGTTACACTGACCTCTATACGGTGCTGGTATATATATATAAGCGTTGTTCCACATATACAATGCTGTCTCCACGCTAATATTGTTTGGTATATATAACGTTGTTGCTCCATTTCATAAATACACTAGTATATATAACGTTGTATCCACGCTAATGTTGTTTCCATATAGACTATATCCCATATATACCACGTTGTTGGGCTCTCATAATATTGTTTTCATAACGTTGTGGCTAACATAGTTAACGCTCTTGCGTTTTACTGGAAAGTCCAACATATCAGAATCACTTTTTTTAGCAGCATAAGTTTTTTTTTTCTCCACAAGAGCAATTTTTTTTTGCCATCTATCAGCAAAAGAATTTTTTTTTCTATCAGCAGAAGTAATTTTTTACAGAATGCATTCAATCATCTCTATGGTGGGAATAGTTCTCACTGGCAAGGAGAACTATCCTGATTGGTCCCGGATGATACAACA
>APFE030402077.1:1768-58493 GCA_000404065.3 Pinus taeda
ATTGTGCCCCATAGAATCCCTCTATTGTTATTTTTGTGGCTTTATATTATTATTGTTAGGTTGGTTGGGTTATATTGTGACTCCTTAGACTCCTATATATAGAAAGGAGGTTTTGTCATTTGAATCATCCAAAATTGTTCATTTGTGTAATGTAAAGGATGTTTCCCCCTCGAAGAGGATGAATTCTAAGGCGTTCAACTATCTTTTCTATCTTTTTGTGAGTTGCTTTCACAACATTGAACTAGTCGAACCTTTGCAAGACTAGCCTCGAAAATCCCAATGGCCTCCCATGGTGGATGAAAAGAGAGATGAGGAGGAAAGAGATCCTATCAAAATCTTGCTCGAAGAATCCCTCAAGCAACAAAGTAATGTGATGATGGACAGCTTTTCTCAGATCCTTCAGTGGCTACCCAAGGTCGACGCATCAGCTTCCAACAGCTACTCAAGAAATGCCACACTGTTTAAGCTAGAAGTTAATTTTGAAATCCCCATATTCGAGGGTCAGATAGATGCAGATGTCGTCAATAAATGCTTAAATATGTTAGAGGGTTATTTTTTGTTCATGATTTTTCCAGTCGGGAAAAGATTATTTTCGCTCTTCTCAAAGCAGCCCCCCACATCAAGGACTGGTGGGAAACCTACTGCGAACAGAAGGTTGAAAGTACAGGCTCACTAATTTCAACCGCACCCACTTGGAATTCATTTTGGATGCCATCAAAGAGCAGTACTAACCCATCGGAAGCTATGAGGATCAATACATAAAGTGGACCATGCTGCGGCAGGGAAGGGACCAAGATGTGTCGGAGTTTACCAATATTTTCCATACCCTTCGCACAAAGTTGGGTATCAAGGATTCAGAGTAGCATTTGATACTCAAATACTATAGCTACCTACACAAGTACATCCTGGAAGAAATAGAATTCTTGAACATCTCCTCGCTCAGCACGGCATACCGATATGCTGTCAAGGTCGAGCAAAAGTTTAAACATAAGAAGCGAGACTTTGGATTTGCAAATCTGAAGCAAGGAAAAGGTGCCCCCAAACCACAGAATAAAGGACAAATCCAAGGTGGGGCATCCCAAGACAACCCTCCAAAGCTAAAATCAAAGAACAGTTCCGTGAAGCTGAAAAAGGACACAGGAAATTGATGTGAGTTCCATAAGAGCTACACTCACAACACAAGTGAGTGTTAGGCCAAGCAGTCACTGGTGGTCGAGCTAAAAGTTTCACAATCAGATGCTTGTTTCAACTCTGCGTCAGAACCCGGCAAGAGGAATGACAAAGGAAAGTAGATTATCGATGCAGAGCCCAACGCCACTGTTGCCACCATGAAGATCTAGAAGGAGGAACCCAAAGATCCAAACGAGGAGGAGCATCTCCTCCACTCCCAGATGTGGGTAAAGCACACCCCACTATAGTTCATTGTCAACAGTGATAGCCAAAAGAGCCTGATTTTGGTAGAGGTCATGAAGCAGTTGGGCTTACCAACCACAGCACATCCACAACCATACACCATCGAGTGGCTTCACCAAGGATGGGATCTTCACGTGAGCCAGCAATGTCACCTTCCATACAACATCAAACCCTTCACAAATGAGGTATTGTGTTACATTGCTCCCCTTGAAGTTTGTGATGTATTATTAAGACAACCATACTTGTGGAAGCGACATGTTGTGTATGAATCAAGGCCCCGTGCTGTTATTGTTACTTTGGGAAATAAGTTGTACAGGATACCAAAGGTAGCACCACCTACTGCCATCTCTTTGGTTATTTCAAAACAATGGAGAAATCTCCTTTCCAAAATCGGGAAAAAAAATTTCCTGATGACACACCCTCAAGGAAAGAAGAAGATAGTGGTCGTGACCTCTAGACAGGGCCCCTCTGCACGACAACTACAGATGGACAAGGTCATGGAGGAGTATGAGGACATCTTCACCTCCCCTGCAAGGGTTCCTTTACACTGTCAGGTCAAGCACTCCATCGATCTGACCCCAGGTGCGTCACTGCCCAATGGACCAATCTATTGGCACTCCATTCTAGAGAATGATGAAATCAAGAGGCAGATTCAGGATTTGTTGCAGAAAGGCCACATTCATCTTAGTTCATTGCCCTATGGGAGCCTAATCGTGTTGGTACAGAAGAAGGATGGGACTTGGAGACTATGTATTGACTATCGGGCGTTGAACAAGATCATTGTCCATAATAGGTACTTGATCCCATGGATTGATGTCCTCCTGGACCAATTGAAGTGGGAAAAATATTTCTGCGAGATCAATTTGAAGTCAAGATATCACCAAGTACCAATTGAACCCTCCGATGTGTGGAAGAATTCCTTCAAAGCCAAGGAGGGCCTTTTCGAACGGTTGGTTATGCCTTTTGGATTGATAACTGCTCCTGGAACCTTCATGAGGTTAATGGCTGACATCTTTCAACCATTCACCAACTCATTTGTAGTGGTATACTTGGATGACATGTTGATCTTTAGCCAGAGTTGGGGAGAGCACCTCCACCACATTTGATAGGTTCTCCATACATTGCGGCAACACAAGTTATGTGCCAATTTGGATAAATGTACTTTTGGCATGGCCCAGATTCAGTATCTGGGATACATTATTGATGAATAGGGGGTGCATGTGGATCCAACCAAGATCCAAATCATTCAGGATTGGCCATCTCCAACTACTCTGATAGAGCTCCGCAGCTTTCTAGGTCTTTCCAACTTCTACCGTAGGTTCGTGTTGGGATTTTCTCATATCAATTGGCCCTTGAGTCAAGTCACCAAGGGAGGAGCGAAAGCAAAATTATTTTGGTTTGAATCTCAACAGAAGGCATTCACAGATTTGAAAGATTGCCTCTTCTTGGCACTAGTGCTCACATTACCAGACTTGCAACAACCATTTGAGGTCAAGACAGATGCCTCTCACTTTGCTAATTGGGTAGTCCTTACTCAACACGGACATCCAGTGGCATATCATAGTGAGACACTTTCAGACACAGTCCGGAAGTATCCCACTTATGACAAAGAGATGCATTCCACTGTGTAGGCCTACCGACAATGGAAGCATTACATTTTGGGGAAGGAAACGGTCATCCACACAAACCATTGACCCCTACAGTTCATACAGACCCAAGGGAAATTTTAGAATGATTTCCATCAGAAGTGTTCCACATACCTCCAATAGTTCCGTTTGAATATCAAGTATAAGAAGGGTAGCACCAAAAATGTTGCAGATTGCCTCATTCGACCACCGATCATGGCATTAACCACCGTGCTCAACTCTTGTGGGCACTAGACTTCTGATTGGCCACTTCTCTACAAAAGCGACCCAAAATTTGGCCACACATACCAGACACTCTTGGAGGGTCGGCATGTTCCATATTTTCACCTCCAGGATGCCTTGTTATTCCACCTAGGTCACCTTTGTGTTCCTTCAAGCGAGTGTGCCAAGATGATTTGGGAAGCACACTACAATCAGGCTGTTGGGCATTTTGGGGTCAAGAAAATGGTGGCAGTACTGCAGAAGTATTTCTATTGGCCAAATCTTCGATAGGATGTTGGCTAGTACATTAGATCATGCATTACCTACACCATTTCCAAACTGACCATCAAGAAGCAAGGCCTCTATACCTCGCTACCTACCCCTAGTCGACCTTGGGAATCCAACTCCATGGATTACATGTCAGGCCTTCCTTCCACTAAGCATGGAAATGACTGTGTTTTTGTGGTCGTCCACAGGTTCTCGAAGATGGCCATTATGGTGGCCTACAAGAAGAATGTCACAACAGAAGCCACTGCTAAACTCTTCTTTGAATGAGTGTGGGTGCACTTTGGGATCCCACAGTCTATCATCTCAGATCGAGAGAGCAAGTTCCTCAATACATTTTGGTCCAGTCTCTGGTCGATGCTGGACACCAAACTTACTAAGTCCATAGCCTTCCATCCTCAAACTAATGGCGAGACAGAGGTTGTCAACAGGATAATCGTACGCATTCTACGCATGTACAAATAAAATCATCCACACACATGGGACGATAGCCTCCCCTATGTTTAGCACAGCTACAACTGGGCTCTCCATAGCTCGACTGGCCACAACCCTTTTCAGGTGGGTTTGGGATTCCAACCACTATGTCCCATTGATGTGGCCATGTCATTTGCAACTACTCACACAGATTTAGCTCATGTCTATTCTGAAATAGATAAGGCAAATAGCTTCATTGAGCACACCCAACATATTCGCTAGCAGGTCCATGATATTCTAGAGAAATCAAATGTCAAGTACAAGCAGTGACATGATCAACATCAGATGCCACTCAAGTTTTAGGTGCGCAACAAATTCTAGTTGCATTTGCAAAAGGAATGCCTTACTGGAGCCTATCAGAAACTTAGACCACTCTAATATGGTATTTACACCATTACCAAAGTTGTGGGAGACAATGCATTTGAGCTCAGCATTCCCCCATTCCTTGGCCTGCACCCAGTGTTCAATGTGGACCGCCTTCAGTCATACTTCCACCATTACTAGACACATCAAACATTGTAGAACAGCTCACACCCACAGAGTTAAATCCAGATTGCATGGAACAAGCTGCAACTGATTGAATCATGGACACACAGATCAAGCACACTCGCCAGCAGAATATCCAACTGTATCGAGTTGTCAAAGCAGGCCAACTCCTTCACCAGGGCAAGTGGCTCACCAGGGACCAAGTTCAACAAAAGTTTCCTCATCTCCTAGAGGAACTCAACGCAATGGGGACCATTGCTTCCTAAGGGGGGAGAAATGATCGAGGTGGATTTTGGTGGTCACCCACCAAGTCCACTTGGACCCTCACCATTGTTTCTTTCAGCTTTTTCAATTTCCTTAATTGTAGCATAGTTTACTATTTTTAGCTATTTTTCGAGTCCTGAACTTCTAGAGCCGTTTTGAGGCTCTAAATGACATTTTCTTGGGAAAAGTGGGATAGCATGGGTTGTAGTTCTCAGATAGATATTTCTAATGAGATATTGTGTGCGTCAAATGAGATCGTATGCCAAAGTTATGACCCCAAGAAGTTGATGTACCAATTTACCCAAACGGGACCTACAATTTGGCATTTCATCTTCTAGGGTTAGGTTTTTGGATGTTTAGGGTTTTCCATTGTTTATCAATAATAAATAGGCCTTCTAGCCTCATTGTAACACAATTCAGACGCATGTAGCCACCACATCTCTTCTCAGAGATAAGCTACCATCGCCCTAGCTAGTTTATTTCCATTTCTGTTTGTAAGCATATTTCATTATTTTACATTAAAGAATTGAAGTATTATTTCCATTACATCTCCGTTTTTATGGTTATCTCTGTAATTTGTTGCATTCCTATTTAAATCCAGATCATTAGATTTGATAAAAACTTGTCCAACCCTTGGCCTTTTATGAGCTTAGTAAGCTTTATCTCTAGCTCATATTCTTGTATCTTTTCTATCCACCTACCCCTTTTTGCTTCATTGTATCCTTGCACCAGGATGTCTTTGACTATTGTCATAGGGACAAATGCTGTGATTTTGGATTGTAGCACATACATATGAAATGCCTTCAAAGCCTTGACTAGTGCATAAGCTTGTTTCTCCAAGATGTTATATTTTAGCTCATCATCCCTCAGGACTTGGCTGAAGAAGGCGATGAGTTTTTCATAGCCATATTTATTCTTTTGTAGTGGAACTACGACAATAGTATGTAGAGAAGAAAAATAGAAGATATAGAAAGGCATTAAATAGTCAGCGCTGACTAGTACTGGGGTTTCATCCAAAGCTTCTTTAATTATAATGAAAGAATCTCAGGGTGTATTGACTTCATTTTCCTTTTTAAGCATGTCCATAATACCCTTGACTATTTCTTCATAGTTAGGTATGAACCTCGTCAAGAAATTTACTCTCCCCCAAAAAGGCTTGGACCTCTTTCTTATTCCTAGGTAGAGGAATATGGTTGATGGCTTCGATTCATTTAGGATCGATCTTCACACCTTCTTGCACTACTATGTGTCCTAGTGGCTTCCCCTCACTTAGGGCGAACTAAGATTTCATAGGATTCAAATAAATACCATACCTCCTACATTTCTCAAAGGTGAGCTTCAAGTGGAGTATGTGCTCTTCATAAACCTTAGAAAAGACTGTGATAGTGTCTAAATAAACGACCACGAATTTTTCTTTCTCCCCTATGAAAGTTATGTCCATATCTCTCTGAAATGTGCCCCCTACATTAATAAGACCAAAAGGCATGCGAGTGTATATGAATGTTCCTCACGGGGTGGTGAAAGCAGTCTTCTTTCGATCATGAGGGTGGACTACCACTTGGTTATAACTAGAAAACACATCCGTCATGGACATTCTGACTGAGCCAACCACCTTCTGCTATATATAATCCACCTTATGAAGCGGGTAGTTATCTTTCAGTGATGCCCTATTTAAATTCTGAAAATCTACGCATAGTCTTATTTCTCCGTTCTTTTTCTGGACAAGGACTAAGTTGGCCACCCACTCAGAGTACCTTAAAGGCACTATGATCTTTGCCTGTAGCAGCTTCCTCACTTCTTTTTCAATGGAGGGGAGTAAGAGTAGATTTATCTGCCTGAGTTTATTCTTGCATGGTTTTACTCCACTATTTAATGGAATCTTATGTTATATGATGTTAGTATAAAATGCTTCCAAATCCTCACAAGACCAAGCAAAAACATCCTTGTAGGTTTTGAATACATTTAAATGCCTTTGTTTGCATTTCAATGAGATTCCTTTTGATAGCTTGATCATATCGGGTTCCTCCTCTGAGGCGATATTGCAATATTGTACTTGATAATCTATCTCCAAAGCCATTGGTTTGGAGGCTATTTCATCCTTATTAAAAATCATTTCCAGTTGGACTAGTCCACGAGGGATGGTATTCCCTTTCAGTTTCATAATTTTGCACTCAACCACTATGTCTTCCCATGAAGTGGTTTCTTGATCTGCCTCTTCCTCTTTTTCTTCATTGATGGTGGAGTTAGCAAACTCCCCAACGACTTTAATGAATATTTTCACCTACTCATCATCCTCAAATACCTACCCGTGCTTGACATTATCAACTAGAGAGGGTCTATATCTGACTTCTACCCCATATATGAGGAGCAGATTTTGCAAGGGCCTGAAACAGCTCACCGCTATAGCAAGGGAGTCAACCATTATCTTTCCTTCTCTGGGCCTAAATTGGATATTAAAGGCTAGGAATAATTTATCAATTAAATCCCACACTTCATTCTAGTAAGACCTCATTATGGGGTGTTTGGCCTGGCACTGATTTCTGATCTGCCTTACGATCAAATCAGAGTCTCCATAGATCATTAGGCATTCAATATTGATATTATTTGTCATTTGTAATCCAAGGAGAAATGCTTTATACCACCACGTTGTTGGTTTCCTCAAACTCCAACTTTAATGAGAGAGGTATCAGGCTGCCCTCAAGAGATACCAACAATACTCCTCCTCCACTTCCCTCTTTGGAATTTTCTCCATCAAAGTATAATTTCCATACTTTTTTTTCATTTTCATTCTAGTGTTCTAACATCCTTGTTAGGTGTACTAATTTTTCTTCTAATATGGTATCTTCTTCTTCTAGGAACAGGCAGGAGAGGTCGCTTTATTTTCCATGCACTGGTGAGTTTTTTAAGCCTTTAGCTATGGTCATAGTTTTTACAAACCTGGACTCTATGTAAACCTCCTTTGTTTGCCTCCAAACCTAGGAATAGTGGGATAAGTTAGATCTAACTTGATAGAGCCCCCTACATTAGAACCCCAAGATCTAGATAGAAGCATGCTGAACTAAGGGGGAATATTTGCCACTACTATGTCCATTACCATGTCCTTCACAGGGATCTGAGCTAGGTTTACCACAAGCTCTTTTATCATTTCTAAACATTTGACCCTCTTAGAGTCAAAGGAATATAGTTCCTTGTAGGGCCTAGTGATCTGCAAGTCAATTTGTTCCATCACTGCTAATGTCATGAGATTGTGTGACGCTCCAAAGTACAACATGCAATTATGCAATAAAGGTCATGGATTACCAAGGTCACATAGAAAGGTGCGCTAGAAGGATCAAGTTCTTCCACATGTGGCCCAAAAACAACCATTGGCCTTTCTTCTTGAAGGTTCAAATAATCATGGGTGGGTGAAGAGGTGGATGGAAGAATGAATTGAGATGCTTGAGCTTTATAAGTAGGTTCCTTTAGAAGCTCTATCAAAGGGACAAGAATATTTACCTTTTCAAGTTCCTTCTAAAGATTGAATGTAGGTTGGAGTTTTTATATACCTCATGGCTCTCCTTCTCCTTCCTTACCACTGACAATTTTTATTGGAACAGGGGCCTCCTTTTCTGTGTGTCCCTCAGAACTATTCCTTTCCTTATTTGAGGAGACTTTTATCTTGGAAGAGTAAGGATTTAGCTTACCTTTCCCTTTATTTGGTACTAAGGGAATATCTTGGAGAGTAGTTCCCTCTTATTATTCTAGTTCCCTCAACCTCTTTCTTGAATATCTTAGATCATACCTTTGGTGTAGATGTGCCTATGTAACACCCTCCTCCCACATCTACCCAAGCAACCGTCCAGCCGGGGTAAACATATGACGAGAGGCCACTATGATAAGATTCAACCTCCTTGGTGACTTTAAGGAAATGGAATCGATGGAACATCACATACAGTCATCCTACTTCATCCAAATAACCTTCAGGAGATAATTCAACCACCCAGACTGCCTATACTTGGGTCCCACTACTATTTAAGAGACTTAAGGGCAAGGTAACGCTCCCTAGGCATTTCCTAAGCAAGTTAGTTTCAGGACTAACGCTCCCCAGTCACTGCCCAAGTGCTTTATAACACTTCCCAGACACTGGCCAGGTGAGTCAATCTTAGCACTAATGCTAGCATTCCATGATTTGAGCCTCCTTTTTCGGCCAGGAGCCCGGGACACTGCCTAGAATGGAATGATCATTTACAATTAGTAAGGATATAAGGAAACAAGGATGCAAAAGCAATAATATGAACAAGATCATCACCAGACCCATACTAGCCATCATAGGAATTTCGTCAAACATATCATAAACATGTAACCTACAGGTGTAAATAATAGAATTAAGTGTAGTGATCCCATACTTATCTGTGAATCACTATGAACCATTGTTCCCTCATGCCATTTGTTGCGTTATCCTCCATTAACTCATAAACACATTATCCATTCATATACAAGTAAAAACATGCTGAGAGCCATGCATAGTTGTTGTCATGAAATATGCATATAACTAGCATAATAGGAACAAAAATACAATAAACATATTAGCCATCAAATCCATAATTACATCAGTACCTTTAGACATGAAAATCAAGGGAATGGATTTATCATTAATGAATGCAATGAACCAACCAGATATGGGACTACCACGTTCCACCTGACCATAGATTAGTTGAGCCAAGTTTCTCTTCAGCCAATCACACCCGTGCCATATTCCAAGCATGAATGTGGGACTCATAGAACACATCAAAAACACCATTCAATGTGGATGCCACCAGAGTTATCTGCCTACGCCATGAGTAATTTGAGTTCCTCCTAGTTTCTCAGGCTTTACCCTGCATCCGCAGTCTGATCCAAGGATCACTAGGCCCTACACCAAGACATACTCTCCAGGCTTTATCGTTCATTCCATCCTGGAATCACTAGGCCCAACAGAGAGAAAATCCACCTCTTGGCTTTACCGTATATCCCGCCACTCACCGGCAAGGATTCCTAGGCCCACCCAGGCACACAATCTGGCTTTATCACAACCCATAGTCTGGTTTAGGGGTTACTAGGCCAGTGGCTTCATGCATCCTCAGTCTGGTTCAGGGACCACTACCACCATGTGTTTTTCAATTCGGAGGTCCACCCCACTCAACTTCGAATCCAATCCGGCCATCCCCCACAAAACGCATGAGATAACCCATCTCATCAAAGCTATCAGGAAATGGCAAGGCTAGGCTGAAAATACTATCACACCTAGAAAAACCCATGCCATGGTATAAAAGAAACACATGCAATCTCATGCATGCCAAACCTAGCAAGGAAAATACACATGCAAGTTGATACGTGCAATGAAGCCTGTTGTAGTTTCTTGATCTTTGCTTCATCTTGCTTTTTTTGCCTTTCTTTCTCCAATAATAAAGTTCTCCAACAAAACTCTAAGTGACCAAGTGTATATGAGAGAGAGAAAATAATGAGAGAGCTCCAAAGCTAAACTAACCAAGTCTTCACTCACTAAGCTTGCCCACTGATCCTCAGAAGCCTTTTTATTAATGAGGCCTCTATTTTCTTCATTTTCCATTATTTTCCTTCAATTTCCTCCTCACATGCAACCTATGACCTTTCACCTTCCTTTTCTCCTAATTTCCATTATTTTCATAACTAAAATGCCAATTAATGCCTCATGCCTTTCCAAATCCTTAGCCATTGCCTTTCCCAATTTCCTTAGCCATAAACAACCAAATGAACACCCCTAGGATGTCCTTCCCACCATTCATCTTTGAATACGTGTCCCATCATCCGTGGTATTTATATATTTTTACATGGAATTTTCACTAGGGTTGTTATAGAACCCTCCCCCTTGGGGGAACACCGTCCTCAATGTTCAATGACACCTATAACCAAAATAGTTTTGAAAACAAAACATACTACCCGTGGAGATTTATAACACATCTTGTTGCATAATTTACAGTGAAAGATCTGCTCAAAATCAAAACATCATGACAACATACCGCATAATGGAGCTTTATAACACAACTCATTACAGTGTTTACAATAACCACATATACACATATTCACATATGCACATTTGCCCAATCAACAAATAAAATAATATGATGCCTACATCCACAACAAGGGAATCTATAGGCTCACACCTCCACCTCAAAGTAATACTAACATCCACCTCCTTCCCAAGAAGTCTAGAATCCACTACAAAGTCAAATCTGGATCCAATGTCCAGCATTATAATCTCGCACCACTTGTCCTCTCAACGAACAATTACCAGCTCATTGTTCTAGGGCACACTTCCCAATGTGAATTTGATTCCATATGGAAATTCTAATGACCAAAACAAATCCATCTGTGACCTTCCCTTCTTTGCTAAACAGTCCCTTGGGAATCCGCTCACTCCTTCCATGCAATCACTCACCTTCCAAGTTTTGTTGGCACCACCATCTCGGACAGTCCATCCCTTGGCAAGGCTTCCTCGCATCAGAAGATAAGACAACCAAGGCATATCCCTGCCTTAAAACCATCATACAGGTCATAGCATGCTCATGAAAATCAATGGAAATTATTGGGTACCAGTGTCCCGTAATGGCCCTGCTCATGAATACTTCACCAACATGCTGTTGCATTTCTATTTTCTTTCATTGTTGCTGCTAATTCTTGCAGTCGATTTCAACCACCCAACTGGGCATATTCATGCTTCCTATACCAAGAACATAACCTCCATTATGTTATCTCAAAATCTGACCATGGAAGGCTGCAAACCAGGAAGACCTCAAGTAACTATTTCAAACCTACTTTAGGCTGAGGCTTAGCCTCCCCAACCAGAGAGGGCTCTCTTAAAGGATTAATGTTTTTTATTATGATTAAGATGGCTAACTCTTGTAAAACGAATGTAAAAACATGAATGGTGGAAACACAATTAGAAACTATCCATTGGGCTTATGGAGTCAACATCATTTCAGTATAACAATGGTATCAACCTTACATAGAATTCAGGGCATTCAGCATTCAACACATTCAGAACATACCAAAAACATATAGGACCACACAGTCTATGAATGCATACAGGAAGTTATAGCACTATGAGTGAATTCTAAGTGATTAAACATTCATACCACTGCAAAGATTGAGAAAGGAACAACATAACACATTCTGAACATCGAATCCCTCCTGAGTCCTGAGAAGTAAAGTCAATCTTGTATTACTAAAACAGAGTCTTTACATAAAGCCAAATATCAGAGCTTTTTTCAATAAATTTCCAACCCTTTGTACATCAGATGTTCTGCTATATATATAGATCTCTTTACATACTTGAGATTCCTCCTCTAGCATGAGGGGAATTCGAATTCCACCTATTATGACACCTATTTGCACCTAAAACTAATTATTAAATGAAACAGATTGTTAACTGGCAATCCTAGAGACCTAAAACAATTAGGAGTGCAACTCCTCATTATGATTAAAAAAACCTTATCTAGGAATTAAACACTCCCTATGACACCTATATCTCCATGAATTCGAATTTTATAGTGTTCATAACCCTCCAGCTGGCCCTTGATGACTCATCCTTTTACTGTTCCTGGAAACTAGGAGGTTGTTCCTTGCTCTATTCTGGCTGAAAAATGGGTCTTGGGACAGAGCTTATAACTTCTCACAAAAATCGTATTTGGAAAAAATGAAGGAGTATTTTGTGAACCAATCCATGTTGAACAAAAACCGCTCTTGGTTTTTTGAAACACCTTCCCTACCTCCCAGAATGTGTCTTTGAAAACCAAGTGTAAAACAGAGAAATATCCTTGTGAAAAACTTGCACCTACAGCAGTTTCGTAGCGCAAGTTTAGTCACCCATTTCTACCATCTCATGATGGAGTTGAAGAAACGGAAAGAGGGTTTTCTATTTCAGTATGTCAGGAATAAAAACCTCTTTCAATTTACCAAAATATTCTTTCAATTGCTCTAACGACCTCCTGGAAGTTGACTACATAAAACAGTTTTTCTCCTGAAAAGGCTGCTTCAATGATTTTGTAGCGCAAGGTTTGGTATGTGTATATGTCTTCATTTCTTGAATTTTCCTTTTGATTAGGGCTCAAAACTTCTCAAGTGATCTTATTACACCTCTTTAGCAACATCCCTTTCAAAATAATCCTCTTTTTCTTTCAAGGTAGATCCTCAAAAAACAAAATTGTCACCTTCAACAGTTCCGTAGTGCACATAGTGTATTTTTGTGAGTTTGCGCTACGAAAACTCCTAGTTGATTTCGTAGTGCATGTAATTTTTTAAACAACCTTAACACATGACACTTTGAATAAGTGTGGGACCAATGGTGGGTAAAGCAAGATTTTTGACCATATTTAACAAAGGGAACAAGACTCCTAGGACTTAGACACTAAAGCAAACATGGAAAAACTAAACCCGGACTAACACCTAATCTTTACAATTAAACTGATGTGAACAATTTAGAAATTGCTTCTTAAGTGATAACACATTAGATTCAAAATAAATTGACATAACTTCAAATCATACCTCATTTGTAATTCGTCAATAAGGTACACTTGGAATCATGTTCGCTTCCTGTCACATTATGTCAAACTAGCATACTTGACCAAATCAACGTGTAAAAAATATCACACCAAGTTAGCTCAAAACACAACCATCATAGATCAAAATCATAAATCACATGTAATTATCATAAACCAAAATCATAATTCACATGTTATCATCATATACTAGAATCATAAATCACATGCATAATAAAACTGAAATACAATACCGATACCTATCCTTAATTGATCCCTACTTCTGCCTTAGTTCATTTTGTACACACACCAGATTGATTGCCACACCCAGAAAACACCCAGTGCCTTCTCCTCTACCAAGTGCATAGACACATAGTTGTAGGTTTTAACCCCGTAGAGAAATTACCTGCATACGAATTCTAAAGCACTGAAAATAAACAATGCGAGAGCATAACACATAAAACACATATACACAGAGATTTTCCCTTGGATCCCAAAACTAGGACTATCGGCTTGATTTTTCATTTTGTTCCTTTTAATGTTATAATACACATTTATACATGTTGAAGCATCCAATACCATGGACCGAAAACCATCGCATCCAAAACCATGGACCAAAAACCATCGCGTCCAAAAACATGTGCAAAAAACATGCACAAAACCATAGGTAGGTCCGCCCAACCTAATATAGGATCCAAAAAACAAAATTTTCCAGGGCGCTACCGAGACCCCATAGAGTGGGGTTACCTACACCCCTCAAACACCCTCTGACTCCCCTTGCTACGCAATCGGCACAACGAAGGTGGGGCTCTGCCCCCCTTCTAACCCCCCGATTAACTATGGGGCTAGTTGTGGAAAGAATATAACACAACCAAACATTCTCCCACTTGTTTTTTTCTTTCCATAGGGGGGCACTAGAGAGCTTAGTCATTTATCCATCCCTGCAATGCCCATTGTTTCTCTACATCAAGAGAACTTCTCAGAGCTCACAAATTTTGTCAATGCATTTGCAGTATTCTTCAAAGTTTCCACCTTTACGAGCAACACCTTTTTGTCTTCTATCATATCTCTCACAAAGTGATATTGAACATCAATGTGTTTTGTTTTTTAATGATATGTAGGGTTCTTTGCCAAGAAACGTGCACTTTGGCTGTCACAATCTATCCTTATAGCTCCCTGTACTAACCCCATACTTGAACACAATCTCTACAACCAAACTACTTCCTTGCTTGCATGAGTGGCTGCCATGTATTCTACCTCTATAGTTAATAGTGCCACTACAGATTGTTTCTTACTCATCCAACTGACTACACCTCCAAATAGGTTAAAAACATACCCACTTGAAGATCTTCTCTGATCCAAATCTCCAACCCAGTCTGCATCAACAAAGCCATGAATATCCAACACTCTGTCCAATCCTAGTCTTCCTTGGTAGCACAAACCATAATCACTAGTGCCATGCAAATACCTGAAAACCTGCTTCACTGTTGTCTAGTGCTCCTTCCCTATTTTTCACATAAACCTACTCAATACTCCCATTGCATTTGCAATGTCTGGTCTAGTACTGACCATCGCATACATCAGGCTACCGATTACACTTGCATATGGAACATGGGACATGTCCTCTTCCTCTTCTTGTGTCTTGGGACATTGTTCAACAAATAACTTTACACCTACAGGAATAGGAACCTTCACCGGTTTACTATCCTACATATTAAACCTCTGCAATATTGTCTCAACATACTTCCTCTAGTTTAACTAGAGCTTCCTCTGTGTCCGATCTCTTTTCATTTCCATGCCCAAAATATAGTTTGCAGCACCAAGACCTTTCATGTCGAATTTGGAGGACAATTGGGTCTTCAAATCCTGGATAATTTCTTTTTCATTTCCAACTAGAAACATATCATCCACATATAAGACCAGATAAATAAAACGGTCACCAATTAATTTAAAATACACACAGTGACCTTCTTTGCTTCTAGTGAAGCCAAGTCCCTTTATAAATGTATCAAATTTCTAATACCACAAACTTGGTGACTGTTTTAATCCATACAAAGACTTCTTTAACTTGCATACCAATTCTTTCATACCCTTCACCACAAAGCCTTCAGGTTGCTTCATGTAGATCTCCTCTTCTAGATCCCCGTGAAGAAATTTTGTCTTCACATCCATCTATTCTACCTCAAAATAAAAAGCAGCAACAACAGATAAAAGTAATCTAATAGAAGGTACCTTGTCAACAAGAGAAAAAATATCACCAAAATCAATTCCCAACACCTGGGAATAACCTTTTGCTACCAAACAAGATTTGTATTTATCCACCTTTTCGTCTTCATTTGTCTTCTTCTTGAACACCCATTTGCTACCAATGGGTTTCCTTCCAACCAGCAACTCCACCAGATCTCAAACCTCATTTTTGTGCAAAGATTCCATTTCATCAACCATGGCCTCTTTCCAGAGTTTTCCATCCTCTGAATCTACTACTTCCTTCATTATTCTACTATCATCATCAGTAATAGATAAAGAAAAATTTGAACCGAAAGCAGATGGACTATACCTTTCTAGCTGCCTTCTTTCTCGAATTGATCTTCTCAACTCGGAGTTTATGGCTCTTCATCTTCTGATTCCTCCTTTGTTGTGGAGTCTAATTCTTCTTGTTAGGTAAACTTGACTCAGGATAGAGTCAAAGTTGACCAGGTTAAACAGTGATGGTTTTGGGGCACATGGTATTGTGCACCCATAGTATTCTGCCTGTGGTATTATATGTAATCGAGCTTATAAAAGGCTGGAAGGACTTCATTGTAATGCAAGACCTAGAGGTGAGCGGTGAAGGCTCACTTGGTCAGATTGGCCATGGTTTTAGCCAATGCTAATGAGATCTTATTAGGTTGGGTTTTTCCCCGGATTTGGGGTTTTCCCAGATAAACATTTGTGTTTATGTGTTTATGGTTGTTGCTGGTTATTTCTTATATTTATTCCTCTCGGTAACTATTTATGTTATGCAGTAAATTTCTTAACAATCATAGGAGGAGATCTCAATCTGGTATTGAATGTAGAGGAGAAATTCAAGGGAATATACAATGCTCATCCTTATAGGGAAATGTTAGAATCAATTATCGAAGCATGAAAATTAATAGACGTGCCTCCTAGCAATGGAAACTATACATGGAGCAACAAAAGAATTGGGAAAAATAACATATAGGAAATGTTGGATAGATTTCTAATACAAGAAAAAATTGCAAATGCCTTCAGCGAGATAAAATCCAAAATCATTTATAATATAGCATCGAATCACAAATTCTCTCACTTGGGGAGTTAGAAAATCTAGGCCCAGTTCCTTTCAAATTCAGCTCCACTTGGAATGACAATGAAGAAGTAAAAAAAACATTGTTTCAGTATGTACAAATCCAATTACTGACTCTCCTAGCTATGTTTGGGAAAATCAATTAAAATCCTTGAGGAGAGAGTTGAAACATTGGGCAAGGAACAATCAACTAGAAACACAAAAAAATAGCTAGAAATAACAAAAAAAATTGATAGAATCCAAGTGGAAAAAGAGCAGCAAGAGGAAACACAAGAGAGAATATGGCAGGAAAAACAAGTGTATTGGGAGATGTATAGAGAAATTAGAAAGGAAGAAGAAGAGTGGCGACTAAAATCACGAAGTCTATGGCTCAAAGCAGGGGACAAGAATACAACGTTCTTCCATAATATGACCAAGATAAGAAGAAATCAAAATGAAATAGAAAACATAAAAGGTAATGAAGGCAAAGAAGTTAGAGGTCAAGAGGAAATAATGAAGGAGGCTTACAGACATTACAAAAATCTATTATCATCTCCAGCATAAAATAACGAGTATGAATATTATCTTCAACACATTCTCAGTAAAACGAGTGAAGAAGAAAACAATGAATTCATAAGAGCAGTTGAAGAAAGGGAAGTGGCAGTTGTTGTTTGGGATCTGCATCAGGATAAGGTGCCAGGATCAGATGGGTTTCCTATTTCCTTCTATAAAAAAAAACTGGAACATTATTAAAAAATATTTGATAAGAATGATCATAAATGTTTTTGGGAAATTCAAGGTTGGAGGATTCACAAACTCTTCCTTCCTGGCCCTTGTTCCAAAAGAGTCGAATGCTAATGCATTTAGTAGATTCAGGCCCATTTCTATTTGTAACTCCTCATACAAAATCATAACAAAGATTCTAGAAAACATAATAAAAATATTGCTTCCAGAAATAATATCAGAAAACCAAGGAATATTTGTCCCAAAAAGACAAATCCTTGACAACATTCTAATAGTTCATGAAGCTTTGCACTCTAGTCTTATGAAAAAAGAAAAAGAATTGATTGTCAATTTTGACATGAAAAATGCTTTTGATAGTGTCAAACTGGGTTTCCTTATAACTGTTATATAGAGAATTTGTTTCTCAAAAAAGGCAATAGATATAATAAAAGCATGTATTGTGGGTCCTTGGATTGCACCATTGGTCAATGGAATACCAAGTGAATATTTTCAGAGTTCAATAGGGCTTCACCAAGGATGTCCTCTCTCTCCTTTTTTATATATCATAATGGTTGACTCACTAAGTAGAAATCTTGAGAAGTGCAGACAAGATAGGACTATCACAAGATTTTCAATCTCTCTGGAATTAAAAAGCATAAACCACTCTCTATTTGGAGATGACACCTTGGTCATGGGAGGGGCGTCCTGTATAATGGGAAGAAGAATAAAAAAGGTATTAAACAGTTTTAGGGAAGCCTCTGGAGGACTACTAAATAATCAGAAATGCAGAATCTTTGGCTGGAACACACCCCCTCGCACTCTCCAAAAAATATCATAAATATTGGAAATCCCTTTTCAAGAAAAATGGAGTCATTTCCAATATCACAGTCTCCCTATCTCAAAATAAAATTTGAAGACCGAGATATGGAATATGTATATTGAGAAAATGAAAAAAAAGTGTAAAATTGTGGTATGATCTGGCTCAATATGGCAGGAAGGGTGGTACTAATTAAGGCCTTACTCACATCTCTCCCAATTTATCAGTATGAAACAATACTAGCCCCAAGAAGTATACATAAACAAATTGAGCTATTAATAAAGGGGTTCATATGGCAAGGAAGTAAAGTAGAGACAAAGAAGCACAACCTTATGAAATGGGATGAAGTAACTTTGCCATATGAGAAAGGTGGGTTGGCAATAAGACTTCCAGGGATAATGAACTTGGCTTTAGGAGAAAAAATAACATGGAGATTTATAACAAGAGAGAGCAGATGGTGGAAGAAAACTCTGGAAGAAAAATACATGAACCACAATAGAACCCACTTATTGGGAAAATATTATCCAAATAGGCCCTGCACCCAGGTTTGGAATCTGATTAAAAAAACCGTTTCACTTATAAAAGAAAACTCTTCCAAGATCCTTGGGAATGGTAAACTCACCAAAATATGGAAGGAAAAAATAATGGGAAATCGGCCTATAGTCTGTCAAGAAAATATTTAGGATCTGAGAAGATGGATGAAAACAAAAGGAAGCATTACTCTAGATGACATTTCTCTTTGGAGAGATGGAGAATGGGGGGATTGGAGGATTCTCAACCTCCCTTATGGCCTTGTCCCTCGGTGGAAGTCCCTAATCTCTCATCTTAAGGGAGCTACTCCTCTAAATTTGGAATCAAAAAATTCTCTTCATTGGGATCCATATGGAGGGGATTTCTCAGTCAAATCTGGATATGCTACCTTACATCAGCATGGAAATCGAGACTGGGATTACTAGACGGAAGCATGGAACATTGAAACACTCCCAAAAATAAAAGTTTTCATGTGGACTCTACTCAAAAGAAAAATTCTGGCTGCTGATAATCTTAAAAAGAAAGGTTATGAAGGCCCATAACATTATGCTATGTGTCAAGGGAGTGAAGAAAATATTCAACATCTCTTTGTGGAATGCACTTTTGCTAGGTTCTACTGGTAAGAGCTAGTTAATTCCTTGGAGTTAGTATTCTGCAATCGCTACCTTTCCATGAAATTTTATCAACCCGGGGGAAACAATAGCCATATTATTTCAAAAATAAAGAAATAGTAAAGAGATATTGGTTAAGTTCTCCCTCATTTATGTGCTGGAAAATTTGGTTAGCAAGAAACTAGAGGATCTTTAATGATCACACCCCAAACACCAGAAAAATCCTGGCTAAAACTTGGAGCATGTCATCTATATTCATCAACTCTAAAGGAGCTAAAGCAATAGATGTCAAACACACGCAGAAAGAGGAAAGAGTTTGGGCTGAATTCATGATGAGAAAGCAACAAAAAATAAACATCATTGGACCTCCTAATAGCATGCAAAACTGGAAAATCAGAATTAAAAAAGTGGAATTCAAAACATGGAAAAAAAAACATAAATAGCCCTTGCTTACTGTTTGATGGTGCTTCTATGTCCAACCTAGGCAAGGTTCGAGTGGGAGGTATACTTTTCGATCTAAGAGGGAAAAATCCTATTACTTATGAATGGGGATTATGAGAACTATCCAACAACAGGGCATAAGCATATGGCCTCCTATTCGGAATGAAAATATTAAGGCATCGAAGTATGAAGAATCTGGTCATAATGGGGGACTCTTCAAAAATAATCCAAGCAATGGTGGAAAGAAGAAACCCTAAGAATAAGGCTCTGAGTCAAATAACAAAAAGGGGTGGAAAAAATTTGCAGTTTCTAGGTGAAGTCACCTTTGAGCATATCCTCAGAGAAAATAATCGTACCGCCGACATGCAAGCTAATCTGGCTATCAACTATCCTATGGGAGAATCTAGAATTGATAATGAGATTTCTTATAAACTGATACCATAGGATCTCTTGCCTCAATGTGCAAAGAATATCACTCAAGACTAGAACATCAAGGTGGGAAACAATCACCTCAGCTCGAAAGGTTAGAACTCAGAAGATCAGGAAATCCAAGAAAATCCCCAAGAACATACATGATAGTTAGTCTATGTCTATCAAGTGAATGGCAGCTACTCAAGCTTCCCGTGAAATGGTAATGTTCTCTTCCCTGATGTGGCATGTTGCACAACAATATATACTCTCCCTCCGCTTGTCTTATATTATCTCTGTCATCTTCACCTCCCTTTCTTTCCTCTCTATCTCAGAAGTAGTAATCTAATATCCTATAAATGTCATTGAGCCTTGTTACACAACATTTTGTCATTGTCCCTATACTCCCTGTCTACGATCCTGGAGGACCTCTATAGTGTACCCAACATGATTTCCTATCATGGAAAAACCTCCATTGTGTCCCTCTTTATAAGAAGAACAATTCCCTTTTGCATCATTTCCCAAAAATCTTCTGTTTATCCCAGTTTACAAGATTGACACTAATGACTTGTGTCCTCCTCGTGCCGATATGCAAGGATTACGACTGTCCCTAGCACTGGTCGGATCGACTGATCCCTTTCCTGGTCGCACTGATCCTCTTTTGGAAAGTTTTTTAAATATGGAGCCAAAGCTTCCAGCTCTAGAAGCTTCGTAACAGAAGTCTGGTAAATGGTTAGGCCAAATGGAGTGGAGGAGGTCAGTTTGGGCTCCTTTCCCCTATCAGGATGGAACTAATCCAAGAGATAAGGCCTTCTCCCATGAGAAGAGGAACCATCTCCCCTCGATCCAAGCTATATAAACCTTTATTTTCCCAAGCACAAACTAGCTTTTAGTCCTAATTAAGTTCTGGCTAAAGTTGGAGTAATCAACAATTTACCCATAGTTTGTAGCTTTCTAGTTTGTGTTTAAGGGAGAATTGTGAGTATGGTTTGTTGTGAAGGCTAAAGGGAATATACTTGAGACTACCATTTTTGAGGCTATCCATGAGATTCTATGAGAAGTGTGTGGGAACCCGGATATGTTGGAGGAGAACAACAACGTCAAGACATTGGTTGTAATCTCTTCTTGAACTAATATAGATGTAACTATCAATTAATTTCCTACATAAAATGTTAGTTCACATATTTATGGCTTAATGTTTCTTAACATGTTAAGTAGGCTAAATGCAATTTGTATGTTATCATGTTTGTTGTTTGTTTTTGTTTACTTGTTTCACGTGTTCGAAGGAAGAAAATTGAAGATAGTTGGAGTAAGGAAGCAATATCGTCATCAAGCAGAATAGCGTACTAAGGGGTAGGCCATCTTATTTGATTCTAGCGTAAGGAGATCTTCCATAGATTGTTTTTTTGTGGCTATACCCTCTCTCTTGTGCTAGAGGAATTGTTTATGTCCGCACTTAGAATTTACCCGCACCAGAAATTGGCGACTCCACTGGGGATCCAATCCTTATGTTTGATTATTTATAATTTCATAGTTTTGTGTGAAATTTTCAAGTATCACCATTTCCCTTTAGTCCTGCATGCTTTACTTGGTTTACTACTCTGGGTTTGAAATTTATAGTAGCAAGTCTTGTCTCAGCCTTAGAAATTTTTTACTTTTTCCTTGCATCCTTGGTCAATGCATTTATTTTATTAGCAGTCACGCCGATCAATGCGAATTTCTCAAAAACAGTCGTGCGGACCCCCTTCTGGTGCTTGTTGTCAATTTGGCAGTCGCACTGATGCATGTAGGTAAATATTAGAGTTTGCCCTAGATCTCGACCAATGCGTCTTACTCTCTTGATTTCTACCTCTAAGCTTGTTTAGGTTGTCTTCTCCCTGACTGGAAAGCTTCATTTGGTTTAGTTTATGTGCTTGCTCATTTTCCTTCTTTTTACTTGATTTCTTGAGTCCTTGGATGGTTGGTGGCCCTAGGGCATCTAGGTTTTCATCCATTGAGCTGATTGTGAACTCAGTGAGTCAAGTGATTGGTCAATTTACTCATTACATTTTGTTTGTAGTCATCTTGGTGCTTTGATCTCCATCACACAAGTTTGAAAGGTTTCATTTTCTTAAGCGTCTCTTTTCCAACATAGATCACATTTCTTGTCTTGTTTTTGATAGAGTCATTAAGTCATTGGTTTAGAAGAAAAACTCTTTTGTGTCTTTTCATTTGCTTGAGGATTTATTGTCTCAAATTTTTTTTCATTGAAGTTTATGAAAGATTCATTTTGTCATTTCTTGAAAAGTACATAATTCCAGTTTGTTGCATCAATGTGTTACATTAGTTAGCATCATTTACAACTAGAGTTGCATTTGCATTTGAAAAGAAAAAAGAATTCTCTTTATTTGTGAAAGGACTGCTTGAAGTGCACTTATTAGGAAAATAGGAATTGGAAAGAGTTTTTCATCAGTTTATTTTCAAAACGTAAAGTAGTGAAAAAATCATTTTGCTTTCAGTTGCTTGATTGTTTGCATTTGATTGTGTTTTATACTCTCTCTATTGTAAGCAATTCATTGAATTGAAAGAGTCTTGTCTCATTTAGCTACATATAGGATTTTTCAAGTCACATCGCTAAGGCATGAAAAAACGAGGAATAATTCAAGATAAACGTTAAAATGAACTAAATTAACCTAAGGCGCATTTGAAACCTAACGATCACATCTAGAAGGTCTAGGCTAGAGAAGTGTTTCGACATCTTTAAACCTAGCAGCTATCGTTAGCTTTGGCACTGGACAACGCTAGTATGAACTTGTGCTCCTGATACTGTCGCGTATATAAAGGGAGACCCCATTAGGTTACAATCTTTTATCCATAGGAAGCTGAGTCTACCGCCTTGTAAATGTGTTACACCGAACACAACATTCGGGGAGATTGCCTGCCCTTACTTCTCGGTTCACCGAGAGGTATTCTGCAGTTCACGATTACCTGGTAGTCCTTTTTACTTATATCATCCTAACTATTCATTTGATCTTTTTGACTCATTAAACTTTTAAGATCATCCTAGTGCCTGTCCTTTCGAGGTCGTTTCAAATCGAAAGTGATAGAGTCATCTTTGTTTCTTTCTCAACTCTTAAAACATGAAAGAGCACCAGTTTGTTTATGCATCTTAAAAAAATGTTGCCCACGATCACATAAAATCCTTGTTAGTCTTTCCTAGAACAAATCGTGAGTATTCCTTAAAGCACATTTTAAATCCTTGAAATTTATCTCTCTTTTCTTGTTATTTGAGACGAAGTCATCATGGCTAAGCCATCTGGTTCACCTAGTTCCTCTTCATCTCCTCCATCTGAAAGATTTTCTAAGGAGACATGTCCTGACTTACCGTAGTCACTTGAGGACCAAGGTGTTGAAATCAGAATTGTTCTGAGCATTCAACCTTTGTCATCTCATCCTCCACCTCCCTTAGATACTGGGTCACTTTCTGATATTGGCTCGGAATCTCCGGACAATCCTGTCCTGACTCCTGAGAGTTCACTGACTACAGAAGGTCAACTTGGACTGGTTGTTTATCCTTCGAATCCTTTGTTTGATCCTATTGTGATATCACCACAGTGTCCGTACAGTCTGTACGATCAGCTGGGTATTCCTTTGGAATTATCCCCTCAAACATCTTCGATCGTTTGTTTCCACCTATGGGATCTGAGGGCGAAATTCCAGTCTCCTCTCCAGGTCACTCGGAGGTCTCCACTCCACACACTGTCGAAGAGGAAGAATATCATTTTCAACATGAAGGTTTCCCCTACAAGGGAAGCATTCCCATCAGTGTTTATCGAGATTTTCCACCTAATTATATGACTTTAGCACAATTGGTCTCAGGCACACGTAGTGCCTCATCAATTTATCATAACCCTGTTTGGGCATCTGAAGCTATGCCTACCATAGGTCTATTCATTCAAAACCTGACCTCCCAACATGTGATGATTTCTGTAGTCACTTCAGTCACGGTGCGACGCACCGTTCTGAATCCTCTTGACTTGTCAGTTAAGGTAACCTGTCTGGTTCAACCAACGGTCTTGAGTCATGTCTCTCTCAGTTCGTAAATACCTCCAGTAAGTGTATAGGCTATGCCACTTGGGGGGCAACGTCTGAATGTTTCTATGGTGTCAGGCACAACCAACAATGAGTGGCTCACAAGCTCACATGGTTGGGATGAACAAACCTTCCTCTGGTGCTATTCAACACCCTTCTGGTCCTGTTGGATCAAGCAATGTCCAGTACCAATAGGTCCAAAATCCCATTGGTCCATTTGGGTCAAGAAATTTCTAGTATCAGCAGCCTTATGAGGCTTAGGTTCAGTGCCAAACTCCTTATGTTCCATATGGTTCTCAAGGAATGGTCAATCCACCTTACATCCTTCACCCTGGATAGTATGTTCAGCCTAGTCCATCCACCATTCCCAGTGGCTATGGCTAGATACAGTTTGAAAATTTTCAAGGTATCAATCCGGGAACTGTTCAAGTACCCTTGCAGTAGCAAGGACAACCTCTGCAACAACAAGGGAAACCTTTGTTGCAGCAACACAGGCAGGTGATACCACAGCAAGGACAACTGCAACAACCGCAATGTTAACCCTTGCAACAGTTGCAACAAACCATGCAACCACAGATGCAGTATGTTCAGCAAACCTCCCAACCTATGTCTTCATAAGTCCAACCTTTGTAGCCGCAAGGTCAACCCTTCCAGTAGTAGGGCCAACCCAGGTAGCAGCAACCCTTGTACTCATATCAATAGGGGCAACCCTTGCAAGGACAAGGTCAAGGTCAAGTCCTGCAGCAGTAGGCCCAAAATCCTAATGTCCAAGGGCATCAAGTGCGAAATCCTTATGTCTAAGGGTAGCGGGTCTTAAATCCTTATGACCAAGGGCAACAGGTTCAGAACCCGTATGTCTAAGGACAACAGGTGCAACATCCATATGTCCAAGGTCAGCAAGCTCAATAACCTTTTAACCCATATGCTGCTTATCAACAACCTATGGCTGGATAGTTTTAAGGCTTTCAAGGTCAAAATCCACCCTACGGGAAAGGCAACTTATAGTGGGGGAAAATAAAATGCCCTATGGACAAAACCCTCCAATATGGGGACAAAATCCTTACCAGTAGGTATGGGCTCCTCTAGTTGGACCCACTTATCGACCTCTAATGCTACACTAGACTTGCCATATGTGTCTTGAATCATGAATGATCCAATTCTTCATTTGCCATACTGGCCTCCGATCCCTTCCAAGATTCCGAGTGATTGTCCAAAGTTCGAAGTAAAAGCAAAAGAGGATCCATAAGTCCATGTGATGACATATCACCTATGGTGCTCCTTGAATTCTTAAGTTTATGATTCCATTCGTCTTCTTCTTTTCCAAAGAACTCTTACAGCTGTTGTAGCTAAGTGGTATATTGAGCTACCTCAAAATACCTATCATGACTTTAACATCCTCACCATAGCCTTTCTCACGCATTCCCAATTGCCAGTTCGCGATGAAACTAGCACCCACCTGCTAATGTCACTCAAGAAAGACACTGCGACCCACATCTCTGATCATATCCATGAATGGAGGTGTAGGCGTTACCTAATTAAGTTCGATATTTTTGATCAGTTGTTCACCGAATGGTTCACGAAATCCTTCATCAACAAAATTGCTGAGGACATAGCTATGGGAGGATGTGTCACCGAGGAACAAGCTATCGCGCGTGCCCAGTATCTAGACCTTGTCTATTCACAGTTTGGCACATTATATGACGTGTTACTTGACACACCCAGACCATCATCTGATCTGATGTCATCTAAGTCTCCTGCTACACCTCCTATCGATAGAGTAATTGGTTTAGTAACACAGACCCCTACAAAATCTTCTTCCAAACTGAAGTTGGTCTCCAACACTGCTTCCAATGAGTCTTCTCGTATTCCACTTGGTCGTGGTAAAACATCATAGGTCCACGCTTTTCAGTCTATTGCAGTGGAAAAATCCTCGAAAGGTAAGAAGAAAGCAAAAGGAAAGGGTAAAGTTTATGCCCCAAAACAAGGTCCTCGTAAGTTGTCTGCTGGTTATGCTTCGCCACATAAGCCTAAGTATCAGTGCCTCATTTGTGAGGAGGATCACTATACTAAGGATTGTCCCAGATGGTCCAAAGTTAGTCATTTTCTCAAAGGGACCCTAGCTATCCTAAAAGATCTATTTCTGTCCTAGCAAACCCAAATGGTGGACCAACCTCAATCGTCTACTTCCTCACATTCACAAGTGTTCATGATGAGTACGCCCATTAATGTGGCTACTGGATCAAAATATTAGCAAACTCCTCCCTTGTAGTAGGGAAATAAAAAGAAGCTGCCCCTTCTTCTTCTACCCATCAAGTTCTGGTCCTCTTCATATAGAGTGACCTAACACTGGTTCTGCCGTTCGACCACCTTCTTGAGGTGTGATATGAAAATCCTCATATAATCCCAATGCTTGTGCTGCTCAACACTATAATATTGTTGAGGATTTGGATCATGCACCATCAACTATGTCTGCTCTCGAGGTACTTCAAAGCTTCCCGTCTCAGCATAAATCATTGCTATCGGCTATTGGGGTATTGATCCTGCTATTTCAAGTCTTATCTGTTTTGATCTAGAAAACCATGTTCCACGTCTTCTTGATCAGATTTCCTTTCTCATTCAGGTAATCATCAATGAGAAAACCATTCATAGGATCGTCATCAATGAAGGTGCCTCTACTTGCATCATGTCAGTCACTTTTTGGAAGGCAATTGGTTCTCCCACTCTGAATGAGTCCCCTAACACTTTGGAATCTTTCGACGGGCGCGATTCGTGACCATTTGGTGTCTTACCGAACCTTGCCATTACTTTGGAGGGCAAGAGTTGGACCCAATCATCTACTCTGATGGACTTGGAGCCATGCCATGGATGTTGTAGCCTCCTCCCTGTTCCACGTGATTCATTTTCCCCATTAAGGGAAGATAGTCACAGTCGACCAAATGTCCTTCTTTGCCTCTTTCTCCTCAGATGGCAATGTTCCATATGTCAAGCACATCAATGCTCCTTATGAGAGTGTGGGGGCAGGGCTTCTTAAAGATCTTGCCTTTATGGGAATTTTTCCGTTCCCACCTCCTCAAGTTGTCTCTATCAACATGATCTCGGTCAAATATGATCCTTGGGTCATACCTTCACTGGATCTTGTTGATACATGGGGCGAGGTTATGTCGTTAAGTCCAACCAAAATAAGTTATGTGGAAATTGTTTCGGCCTCATCTTCAGTATCCTATGATCCTTCTATGTCAAGGACACCTCTCGATCCTAATTCTCAATCCTCGTGGCTTGGTGCTTTGGAGTCTCTTGAACCCTTAGCCGAGACTTTTCTTTCTGACGAGAGTATCATGTAAGTAATGTATTAAGAGGAAACACCTTGGAACAACACTCATCATCGGTCCTCGTTCCTGCCTAGCCCGATGGTCATGTCTACTTGTCTCGAGGAGTTCTCTTCTTAGTTTCCCTCCCTACCCCTTCATACACCGATCATGAATCATGAAGTTTGGTCGGAAGGAAACATGGGTAACACTACCCAAACGATGCCAATTGATATTTCTGTCAAGCATGGTATCATTGAAAATGTACATATCGCGGTAACTTGTTCTCTAGATGAGATCAAGCTCTATACTCATTTGTTCCAAGAGTTTCAGGATGTGTTTGCACGGTCATATGAAGAAATTCTCAGCATTGACCCAAGTATAGTCGTGCACAAAATACCAACTTACCCTCATGCGAAGCCCGTTCGCCAACGGCTTCATACAGTGCACCCTAGAAAATCGGCCACCATCAAGGGTGAAGTTGAAAAACTTCTCAAAGATCAATTCTGTAGGCAAAATTGGCAAGAATTTACCGTCGCTGTGCTCAGGAACATTGCGTTGTGCTTGGGTGCTGGGCTTGGGCCAGAGTACCTCAAATTTTTTTTAAACTCACCTAAATTGATTTTTTAAGCTTGCTCACCTGTTTTCTTGCAATCCTAAACTCATCCACAAGTAAGTACACCATCTTACTCACCTTTTTATTTTTTCAAGATGAATTCAAGCCAAATATTTCTTCATTTAGGGTGACTAATGAATTTCTCATCAAATGATGATAGGGTTAATGTGGTCATTTGGTTTTCTTGACTTTAAACATGTAAAATATTATCCTACACCTATACACATGTTTAATATGCTATATGAAACACTGAACCAACCTCAAAACATTAAGTTGCTTCCCTAAAAATGAAACCCTAGCTCATTCCTAAAGAATTTGGACAATTTTCTTGAAAACTCTATTTTTCATTTTTTACAAATACTCCTTTCCTTCATTCCACCTGATTTCATTCTCATAAGTTTCTCACTGTCCATATCCACCTCCTAGAATTTCCCTTGCCATTTTCTCCACTCCACCTACCCATCATTTCATTTTTCACTCATCCCTCACTGTTTTTTCCCCTTTCCTATCATCTAAGGTTTCAAAAATGAAATGAGATTACTTCACCAAGTCATCACCAAAACACATCAGCACAACCTATGGAAGTAGGGTTATAAAACAAATTAGAGGAGGTTCCTAAAGTGACTAAACTTGAGGTGACTAGGATGTACAAGAGAGGAAAGAGGCTTGTGTTTGCTTCTCATGGTGAGAAAGGGGCCAAGCCTTCTACATCAGCAAAATAGGGACCATCAGTGCAGGATAAGGACATGGTTGAGCATGAGTTTGAGTTGGTTGACTTAGAGGAAGAAGATGAGTCTTCTAGCATGCAACAAATGATCAGAGACAAAGATTATCAGATCAAGGAACTCACAGTCAACATGGAGAGAGCAAGATACATCATCTCATTCCTAGAATAGGAAAACAGTTAATTGAAAGAAAAACAATTGATCATGGAGAAAGACAAAACCAAACTATTGCAGCAGGTCGACAAGGGATAAGCAGTAATGGAGACAAATAAGCCTAAAGGAACACAAGGGAAAGGCAAGAGAAAAAGGCCAAGAACTAAAAGGCTTAAGAAAGCATTACAAGAAGAAGAAGAACACATTTTACTCAATGAAGAGCTAGACCTAGAGGACAAAATTGCTTTAGATGTGAGTCAAGACGAAGAGTACTGGATGAACAGGGTCAATGAACATTTGGAGAAGCTTCTAGAGAAAGCCAATAGAGACAATCAACTACCAAGGCACATGGCACACAATTACCAGGCTCAGAACATAATTTGTAATGTCAAGGTCAAGCAATTTGAAAACAAGATCAAAGAAGCACAAAAGGACCAAAAGGATGAAGGAAACTTAGATATGCTTCATGAAGCATCTATCAGGGCTTAACATGCCTTATTTTATAGCTCTTGGCCATTTTTGAGGAAATTTTGATCAGTTTTTTTTTTTGCAAATTTTGAGGCCTAATTCATAAAATCAGTAGTTCCAGGAGGGTAGCACCTTGGCACTGCGATTTTTCCTCAGAAACCCATTTCAAGAAAAAATTGAATTTTTGGAAATCCCCTGGCATCCTCTAAAAACCCATTTCTTTAGATTTTCCATAGGAGGCTTAGATTTTCAGAAAAATGGAAAAAAGTGGCAAAAAACAGCTTTCTAGACCCTTTTTTGATAGGCGTTGTGCTCCTGGAGTGACCTTGGGAGAATGGAGTTTTGAAGGCCTTCCCATGGGTAATTTTCAAAAATTCAAGTTGTTTAGGAAAGTAGACGTGAAAATATAGTTGATCTTTCTCTCAGATATTCATTTGGACCTCAGGAAGACACCTGAAAGTGAGCTCAAAGTCGAGATTGCGCTTCTGCAATTTCTTGTGTTTTTAATTGTAAATTTCACTATGTAAATTTTCTAGCTTTCAGTTTGACATGGTGAAATTCAAAACACTTAATGTAATGGCACCTCTTTCGATCCTAGGTGATGTAGGCATGAATAAATGTACATGATAGGTTGTTTTTGATGTTTAATAGGCCTCATTAAGGAAGCAAACTCCTAAACAAACTCTCCAAGAAGTGTTTGAGTTTCACCTTCTCACTCTCACCTGTTGGTTGAGAGAATCTTGGAGTCAGTTCCACCACCTAGAAATTTGACTCTTGAAGGTGGGGAAGTGGTCCAAGTGAGTCTTTATGTATCATTTCTCTTTCAGAGAGAAGGGTTGGACTTTTGTGGAGGAGGCTTGCATGTAATGATCTTCTCAGCCAATACAGAGACAGTTGTAGCTATTTTTAAGGAGCTCTACCCCAATGAGTTCATGGTGTTTGTTATTCTTTCTATCTATTTTCTAATGGTTAAATAATATTTATCCACATGTTTTGTCTTCTTTCTATGGATACCTTGCAGTTAAATAGACAAGATTCTTGATTTCAAGCTCTCTTTATATGGTTTTCATAGTTGTGTTTATGTCTTCTAAAAGCTAATGAACTCATATTTTCTTATGCTCATTAGTCTCTTCTAAACTTTCTATTCTATACTACACTAACAATATTCCAAGTACACCATGGCCTTGTGTTACCTAGCTCCTTTCTATATTTTCTTCTACACTCCTAAAGCCTAGACCTAATCACTAGCTCCAAACCCTAGTCCATCAAATCCTAAAATCTAAAATTCACCAACACACAAACAATCACACATATCTAACCTAAAACTTATTGCTTTAAAGTCATTCCACTAATAAAAAAACTTTGAGAGATCCCTCTATTGCTCTGTAGGTCTAGCTATTGAGCTGAAGTGGTTTGAGGTTACCCTTCTTGATCTTCTCCTCAGCCTAGGAAATTGTAAAGGACTAACATAAAGAATAAAAGAGAAAAACAAAGAATTATCAAGGAACCTCAATTCTAGTGACCAAAGCTTTAGGAGGAATATGCACACTATGGAAAACAGAAAATTGGGAGCTCATTCAGTAAAAAAACGAGTTGCACTGGATAAAAACAGACTTGGAAAACAAAAAAAGAAAAGAGAAATATTGTATTATAAATATTTATTCCCCAAATCATTACAGGGATAAGGAAGTTTGTTGGCCCACCTTAAAAAATTATCTTTTGTAGGAACAAATCATAGGCATAATTGTAGGAGGAGATCTCAATCTGGTATTGAATGTAGAGGAGAAATTCGGGGTAATATACATTGCTCATCCTTATATGGAAATATTAGAATCAATTATCGAAGCATGAAAATTAATGGACATGCCTCCTAGCAATAGATAGTATACATGGAGCAACAAAAGAATTGGGAAAAATAACATATAGGAAATGTTGGATAGTTTTCCAATACAAGACAAAATTGCAAATTCCTTCAGCGAGATAAAATCCAAAATCATTTATAATATAGCATCAAGTCACAAATCGGTGGCGCTCTCACTTGGGGAGTTAGAAAATCTCGGCCTAGTTCCTTTCAAATTCAGCTCCACTTGGAACGACAATGAAGAAGTAAAAGAATCACTGTTGAAGTATGTACAAATCCAATTACTGAGTCTCCTAGCTATGTTTGGGAAAATCAATTAAAATCCCTAAGGAGAGAGCTGAAACATTGGGAAAGGATCAATCAACTAGAAACACAAAAAAGAAGGCTAGAAATAATAGAAAAAATTGATAGAATCCAAGTGGAAAAAGAGCAGCAAGAGGAAACGCAGGAGAGAATATGGTAGGAAAAACAAGCGTATTGGGAGATGTATAGAGAAATAAGAAAGGAATAAGAAGAGTGGAAACTAAAATCACGAAGTCTATGGCTCAAAGCAGGGGACAAGAATACTGCATTCTTCCATAATATGACCAGGATAAGAAGAAATCAAAATGAAATAGACAACATAAAAGATAATGAAGGCAAAGAAGTTAGAGGTCAAGAGGAAATAAAGAAGGAGGCTTACAGATATTACAAAAATCTATTGTCATCTCCAGCATCAAATAACGAGTATGAAGATTATCTTCAACAAATTCTCAGTAAAATGAGTGAAGAAGAAAATAATGAATTCATAGGAGCAGTTGAAGAAAGGGAAGTGGCAGCTGCTGTTTGGGATCTGCATCTGGATAAAGTGCCAGGACCAGATGGGTTTCCTATTTTGTTCTATAAAATAAACTAGAACATTATTAAAAAATATTTCATAAGAATGATCATAAATGTTTTTGAGAAATTCAAGGTTGGAGGATTCACAAACTCTTCCTTCCTGGTCCTTGTTCCAAAAGAGTCGAATGCTAATTCATTTAGTAGATTCAGGCCCATTTCTATTTGTAACTCCTCCTACAAAATCATAACAAAGATTCTAGAAAACATAATAAAAGTATTGCTTCCAGAAATAATATCATAAAACCAAGGAGGATTTGTCCCAAAAAGACAAATCCTTGACAACATTCTAATAGTTCATGAAACTTTCCACTCTAGTCTAATGAAAAAAGAAAAAGGAATGATTGCCAATTTTAACATGAAAAATTCTTTTGACAGTGTCAACCTGGGTTTCCTTGCAGTTGTTATATAGAGATTTTGTTTCTCAAAAAAGGTAATAGATATAATAAAAGCTTGTATTATGGGTCCTTGGATTACACCATTGGTCAATGGAATACCAAGTGAATAGTTTTAGAGTTCAACGGGGCTTCGCCAAGGATGTCCTCTCTCTCCTTTTTTAGATATCAAAATGGCGGATTCACTGAGTAGAAATCTTGAGAAGTGCAGACAAGATAGGACTATCACGGGATTTTCAATCTCTCCGAAAGTAAAAAGCATAAACCACTCTCTATTTGTAGATGACACCTTGGTCATGGGAGGGGCCTCCTGTATAATGGCAAGAAGAATAAATAAGGTACTAAATAGTTTTAGGGAAGCCTCTGGAGGAATACTAAGTAATTAGAAATGAAGAATATTTGGCTGGAACACAGCCCCTCGCACTCTCCAAAAAATATCATAAATACTGGAAATCCCTTTTCAAGGAAAATGGAGTCATTTCCAATATCGCGGTCTCCCTATCTCAAAAGAAAATTTGAAGATCGAGATATGGAATATGTATATTGAGAAAATGAAAAAAAAAGTGTAAAATTGTGGTATGATCTAGCTCAATATGGCAGGAAGGGTGGTACTAATTAAGGCCTTACTCACATCTCTCCCAATTTATCAGTATGAAACAATACTAGCCCCAAGAAGTATACACAAACAAATTGAGCTAGTCATCAGGGGGTTCATATGGCAAGGAGGTAAAGTAGAGACAAAGAAGCACAACCTTCTGAAATGGGATGAAGTAACTCTGCCATATGAGAAAGGTGGGTTGGAAATAAGACTTCCAAGGATAATGAACTTAGCTTTAGGAGAAAAAATAACATGGAGATTCATAACAGGAGAGAGTAGATGGTGGAAGAAAACTCTGGAAGAAAAATACATGAACCACAATAGAACCCACTTATTGGGAAAAGATTATCCAATCAAGCCTTGCACCCAGGTCTGGAATCTGATTAAAAAAACCATTTCACTTATCAAAGAAAACTCTTCCAAGATCCTTGGGAATGGTAAACTCACCAAAATATGAAGGACAAAATAATGGGAAATTAGCCTATATTCTGTCAAGAAAATATTTAGGATCTGAGAAGATGGATGAAAACAAAAGGAATCACTACTCTGGATGACATTTCTCTTTGGAGAGATGGAGAATGGGGGGATTGGAGGATTCTCAACCTCCCTCATGACCTTGTCCCTCGGTGGAAGTCCCTAATCTCTCATCTTAAGGGGGCTACTCCTCTAAATTTGGAATCAAAAGATTCTCTTCATTGGGATCTAGATGGAGGGGATTTCTCAGTCAAATATGGATATGCTACATTACATCAGCATGGAAATCGAGACTAGGATTACTGGAGGGAGGCATGGAAAATTGAAACACTCCCAAAAATCAAAGTTTTCATGTGGACTCTGCTCAAAGGAAAAATTTTGGCTGCAGATAATCATAAAAAGAAAGGTTATGAGAACCCATAACGTTATGCTATGTGTCAAGGGAGTGAAGAAAATATTCAACATCTCTTTGTGGTGTGCCCTTTTGCTAGGTTCTACTGGTAAGAGCTAGTTAGTCGCTTGGAGTTAGTATTCTGCAATCGCTACCATTACATGAACTTTTATCAACCTGGGGGAAACAATACCCATATTCTTTCAAAAATAAAGAAACAGTAAAAATATATTGGTTAAGTTTTCCCTCATTTATGTGCTAGCAAATTTGGTTAGCAAGAAACCAGAGGATCTTTAATGATCACAGCCCAAACACCAGAAAAATCTTCGCTAAAACTTGGAGCATGTCATTTAAATTCATCAACTCTAAAGGAGCTAAAGCAATAGATGTCAAACACATGAAGAAAGAGGAAAGAGTATGGGTTGAATTGACGATGAGAAAGCAACAAAAAGTAAACATCATTGGATCTCATAACAGCATGCAAAACTAGAAAATCATAATTAAAAAAGAGGAATTCAAATCATGGACAAAAAAACTTAAATAGCCCTGCTTACTATTTGATGGTGCTTCTAAGTCCAACCGAGGCAAGGCTGGAGCGGGAGGTATACCTTTTGATCTAAGAGGGAAAAATCCTATTACTTATGAATGGGGATTAGGAGAACTATCCAAAAATAGGGCATAAGCATATGGCCTCCTATTGGGAACGAAAATCTAAGGCATCGAAGTATGAAGAATCTGGTCATAATGGGGGACTCTTCAAAAATAATCCAATCGACGGTGGAAAGAAGAAACCCCAAGAATAAGGCTATGAGTCAAATAGAAAAAAGGGTGGGAAAAAATTTGCAGTTTCTAGGTGAAGTCACTTTCAAGCATATCCTTAGAGAAAATAATTGTACCGCCGACATGCAGGCTAATCTGGCTGTCAACTATCCTATGGGAGAATCTAGAATTGATAATGAGATTTCTTACAAATTGATACCATAGGATATCTCGCCTCAATGTGCAGAGAATATCACTCAAGACTAGAACATCAAGGTGGGCAACGATCACTTCAGCTCGAAAGGTTAGAACTCAGAAGATCAAGAAATCCAAGGAAATCCCCAAGAACATACAAGATAGTTAGTCTACGTCTATCAAGCGAATGGCAACTACTCAAGCTTCTCGTGAAATGCTAATGTTCTCTTCCCTGATGTGGCATGTTGTGCAACAATATATACTCTCCCTCCACTCGTCTTATATTATCTCTGCCATCTTTGCCTCCCTTTCTTTCCTCTCTATCTCAGAAGTAGTAATCTAATATCCTATAAATGTCATTGAGCCTTGTTACACAACATTTTGTCATTGTCCTTGTACTCCCTGTCTACAATCCTGGAGGACCTCTATAGTGTACCCGACATGATTTCCTATCATGAAGAAACCCCCATTGTGTCCGTCTTCATGAGAAGAACAAATTCCTTTTGCATCATTTCCCAAAAATATTCTGTTTATCCTAGTTTACAAGATCGACACTAATGACCTTTGTCCTTGTCGTGCTGATATGCAGGGATTACGACTGTCCCTAGCGCTGATCGGATCGACGGATCCGTTTCTTGGTCGTGCTAATCCTCTTTTGGAAAGGTTTTTAAATATGGAGCCAAAGCTTCCAGCTCTAGAAGCTTCGTAACAGAATTCTGGTAAATGGTTAGGCCGGATGGAGTGGAGGAGGTCAGTTTGGGCTCCTTTCCCCTATTATGATGGAACTAATCCAAGAGATAAGGCCTTCTCCCATGAGAAGAGGAACTATATCCCCTCGATCCAAGCTATATAAACCTCTCTTTTCCCAAGCACAAGCTAGCTTTTAGTCCTAATTAAGTTCTAGCTAAAGTTTTCATTTTGGAGTAATCAACAAGTTACCCATAGTTTGTAGCTTTCTATTTTGTGTTTAAGGGAGAATTGTGAGTTTGGTTTGATGTGAAGACTAAAGGGAAGATACTTGAGACTACCATTGTTGAGGCTATCCATGAGATGCTAGGAGAAGTGTGTGGGAACCCGGATATGTCAGAGGAGAACAACAACATCAAGACATCGGTTGTAATCTCTTCTTGAACTAATATAGATGCAACTATCAATTAATTTCCTACATGAAATGTCAGCTCACATATTTATGGCTTAATGTTTCTTGACATGTTAAGTAGGCTAAATGCAATTTGTATGTTATCATGTTTGTTTGTTGTTGTTTACTTGTTTCATGTGTTCGAAGGAAGGAAATTGAAGATAGCTGGTGCGAGGAAGCAATTTCATCATCAAGCGGAATAGCGTAATAAGGGTTAGGCCCTCTTATTTGATTCTAGCCTAAGGAGATATTCTATAGATTGTTTGTTTGTGGCTAGACCCGCTCTCTTGGGCTAGAGGAATTTTTTGTGTCCGCACTTAGAATTTACCTACACCACAAATTGGCAACTCCACTGGGGATCCAATCCTTATGTTTGATTGTTTGTAATTTCATGGTTTTGTGTGAAATTTTCAAGTATCACTATTTGTCTTTAGTCCTGCTTGCTTTACCTGGTTTACTACTCTGGGTTTGAAATTTATAGTAGCAAGTCTTGTCTCAACCTTAGAAATTTTTTATTTTTTCCTTGCATCTTCGGTTAGCGCGTTTATTTTCTTAACAGTCATGCCGATCAATACGAATTTCTCAGAAAGTCCTGTCGACCCCCTTCTAGTGCTTATTGTCAGTTTGGCAGTCGCACTGATGCATGTAGGTAAAGATTAGAGTTTGCCCTAGATCTCGACCAGTGTGTCTTACTCTCTTGATTTCTGCCTCTAAGCTTGTTTATGTTGTCTTCTCCTTGACTGGAAAGCTTCATTTGGTTTGGTTTATGTGCTTGTTAATTTTCCTTCTTTTTACTTGATTTCTTGAGTCCTTGGATGGTTGGTGGCCCTAGGGCATCTAGGTTTTCATCCATTCAGCTGATTGTGAACTCAGTGAGTCAAGTGATTGGTGAATTTACTCCTTACATTTTGTTTATAGTCATCTTGCTGCTTTGATCTCCATCACACAAGTTTGAAAGGTTTCGTTTTCTTAACCATCTCTTTTCCAGCATAGATCACATTGCTTCTCATGTTTTCGATAGAGTCGCATCATTGGTTTAGAAGAAAAACTCTTTCATGTCTTTTCATTTGCTTGAGGATTGGTTGTCTCAAAAAAAAATTCATTGAAGTGTTTTATGAAAGATTCATTTTGTCATTTCATGAAAAGTACATAATTCCAGTTTGTTGCATAAATGTGTTACGTTAGTTAGCATCATTGACGACTAGAGTTGCATTTTCATTTGAAAAGAAAAATGATTTCTCTTTACTTGTGAAAGGACTGTTTGAAGTGCACTTATTAGGAAAATAAGAATTGGAAAGAGTTTTTCATTAGTTTATTTTCAAAACATAAAGTAGTGAAAAAATCATTTTTCTTTCAGTTGCTTGATTGTTTGCATTTGATTGTATTTTATACTCTCTCTATTGTAAGGAATTCATGGAATTGAAAGAGTCTTGTCTCATTTAGCTGCATATAGGATTTTTCGAGTCACATCACTAAGGCATAAAAAAACGAGACATAATTCAAGATAAATGTTAAAATGAACTAAATTAACCTAAGGCACATTTGAAACCTAACGATAACATCTAGAAGGTCTAGGTTAGAGAAGTGTTTCGACATCTTTAAACCTAGCAGCTATCGTTAGCTTCGGCACTAGACAATGCTAGTATGGACTTGTGCTCCTTGTACCGTTGCGTATATAAAGGGAGACCCCATTAGGTTACAATCCTTTATCCATATGAAACTGAGTCTACTGCCTTGTAAACGTGTTACACTGAACACAACATTCGGGGAGATTGTCTGCCCGTACTTCTCGGTTCACCGAGAGGTAAATGTGTTATGTTAGTTAGCATCATTGACGACTAGAGTTGCATTTTCATTCGAAAAGAAAAAGGAATTCTCTTTACTTGTGAAAGGACTGTTTGAAGTGCACTTATTAGGAAAATAAGAATTGGAAAGAGTTTTTCATTAGTTTATTTTCAAAACGTAAAGTCGTGAAAAAATCATTTTTCTTTCAGTTGCTTGATTATTTGCATTTGATTGTATTTTATACTCTCTCTATTGTAAGGAATTCATCGAATTGAAAGAGTCTTGTCTCATTTAGCTGCATATAGGATTTTTTGAGTCACATCAATAACGCCTAAAAAAACGAAACATAATTCAAGATAAATGTTAAAATGAACTAAATTAACCTAAGGCGCATTTGTAACCTAACGATCACATCTAGAAGGTCTAGGCTAGAGAAGTGTTTCGACATCTTTAAACCTAGCAGCTATCGTTAGCTTCGGCACTAGACAACGCTAGTACGGACTTGTGCTCCTCGTACCGTCACGTATATAAAGGGAGACCCCATTAGGTTACAATCCTTTATCCATAGGAAACTAAGTCTACTGCCTTGTAAATGTGTTACACCAAACACAACATTCGGGGAGATTGCCTACCCGTACTTCTCGGTTCACCGAGAGGTATTCTGCAGTTCATGTTATCTGGTAATCCTTTTTACCTATATCATCCTAACTATTCATTTGATCTTTTTGAGTCATTAAACTTAAAATCTCATCCGAGCACCTGTCCTTTCGATCTCGTTTCAAATTGAAATTGATAGAGTCATCTTTGCTTCTTTCTCGACTCTTAAAACATGAAAGAGCACCAATTTGTTTATGCATCTTAAAAAAATGTTGACCACGATCTCATAACATCCTTGCTAGTCTTTCCTAGACCAAATCATGAGTATTCCTTAAAGTACATTTTAAAGCCTTGAAATTTATCTCTCTTTTCCTGTTATTTGAGATGAAGTCATTGTGGCTAAACCATTTGGTTCACCTAGTTCCTCTTCATCTCCTCCGTTTGAAAGATTTTCTAAGGAGCCATTTCTTGACTTACCACAGTCACTTGAGGACCAAGGTGTTGAAATCAGAATTGTTTTGACCATTCAACCTTTGTCATCTCATCCTCCACCTCCCTTAGATACTGGGTCACTTTCGGATATTGGCTCGGAATCTCCAGACAATCCTGTCCAGACTCCTAAGAGTTCGCCAACTACTGAAGGTCAACTTCGACTAGTTGTTTATCCTTCGAATCCTTTGTTTGATCTTGTTTTGATATCACCATAGCGTCCGTACACTCTGTACGATCAGCCAGGTATTCCTTTGGAATTATCCCCTCGAACATCTTCGGTCGTTCGTCATCGCTTGTTTCCACCTATGGAATCCGAGGGAGAAATTCCAATCTCCTCTCCAGGTCACTCAAAGGTATCCACTCCACACACTGTCGAAGAGGAAGAATATCCTTTTCAACATGAAGGTTTCCCCTACACGGGAAGCATTCCCATCAATTTTTATCGAGATTTTCCACCTAATTATATGACTTTAGCACAATTGGTCTCAGGCACACCTAGTGCCTCGTTGCTTTATTATAACCCTATTTGGGCATCTGGCGCTACGCCTAACATAGGTCTGTTCATTTAGAACCCGACCTCCCAACACATGATGATTTCTGCAGTAACTTCAGTTGCGGTGTGACCCACCGTTTTGAATCCTCTTGACTTGTCAGTTAAAGTAGCCTGTCTGGTTTAACCAATGGTCTCGAGTCATGTCTCTCTTAGTTCGTAAATACCTCTAATAAGTGGATAGGCTATGCCGCCTGGTGGGCAACATCCAAATGTTTCTATGGTGTCAAGCACAACCAACAATGAGTGGGTCACAAGCTCACACGGTTGGGATGAACAAACCTTCCTCTGGTGCTATTCAACACCCTTCTAGTCTTGCTGGATCAAGCAATGTCCAGTACCAATAGGTCCAAAATCCCATTGGTCCATTTGGGTCAAGAAATTTCCAGTATCAATAGCCTTATGTGGCTTAGGTTCAGTACCAAACTCCTTGTGTTCCATATGGTTCTCAAGGAATGGTCAATCTGCCTTACGTCCTTCACCCTGGATAGTATGTTCAGCCTAGTCCATCCACCATTCCCAGTGGCTATGGCCAAATACAATTCGTAAATTTTCAAGGTATCAATCTGGGAACTGTTCAAGTACCCTTCCAGTAGTAAGGACAATATCTGTAGCAACAAGGGAAACCTTTATTGCAGCAACACAGGCAGGTGATACCATAACAAGGACAACTCCAACAACCATAATGTTAACCCTTGCAACAGTTGCAGCAAACCATGCAGCCATAGATGTAGTATTTTCAGCAAACCTCCCAACCTATGTATTCGCAAGGCCAACCTCTGCTACCGCAAGGTCAACCATTGCAGCAGCAGGGCCAACCCGGGTAGCAGCAACCCTTGTACTCATATCAACAAGGGAAACCCTTGCAAGGACAAGGTCAAGGTCAAGTCCTACAGCAGCAGGACCAAAACCCTAATGTCCAAGGGCATCAAGTGCAAAATCCTTATGTCTAAGGGCAACAGGTCTTAAATCCTTATGACCAGGGGCAACAGTTTCAGAACCTATATGTCTAAGGACAACAGATGCAACATCCATATGTCCAAGGTCAACAGGCTCAACAACCTTTTAACCTGTATGCTGCTTATCAGCAACCTATGGCTGGACAGTTTCAAGGCTTTCAAGGTCAAATCGACCCTATGGGAAAGGTAACTTATAGTGGGGGGAAAATAAAATTCCCTATGGAAAAAACCCTCCAATATGGGGACAAAATCCTTACCAGTAGGTATGGGCTCCTCTAGTTGGACCCACTTCTCGACCTCCAATTCCTTTGAATACTCAATTTCCATTCTTGGCTACACTATACTTTCCATATGTGTCTTGACTCACTAATGATTCAATTCTTCATTCGCCATACTGGCCTTTGATCCCTTCCAAGATTCTGAGTGGTTGTCCAAAGTTTGAAGGAAAAGCAAAACAGGATCCATAAGTCCATGTGATGACATATCACCTCTTGTGCTCCTTGAATTCTTAAGTTGATGATTCCATTCGTCTTCTTCTTTTCCAACGAACTCTTACAGGTGCTGCAGCTAAGTGGTATATCGAGCTACCTCGAAATACCTATCATGACTTTAACATCCTTGCCGTAGCCTTTCTCACACATTTCCAATTGCGAGTTCGCTATGAAACTGGCACCCACCTGCTAATGTCGCTCAAGCAAGACACTGCGACCCAAATATCTGATCATATCCATGAATGGAGGCGTAGGCATCACCTAATTAAGTTCGAGATTGTTGATTAGTTGTTGACCGAATGGTTCACCAAATCCTTCATCAAAAAAAATTGCTAAGGACATAGCTATGGGAGGATGTGTCACCGAGGAACAAGCTATCGCACATGCCCAGTATCTAGACCTTGACTATTCACAGTTTGGCACATTATATGATTTGTTACATAACGCACCCAGACCATCATCTGATCTGATTTCATCTAAGTCTCCTGCTACACCTCTACTGGTGATGCTTCTCCACGGAAGCCTAAGTATACATGCCTCATTTGTGAGGAGGATCACTATACTAAGGATTTTCCCAAATGGTCCGAAGTTAGTCATTTTCTCAAAGGGACCCCAGTTGTCCTAAAAGATTCATTTCCATCCCAACAAACCCAAATGGTAGACTAGCCTCAATCATTTTCTTCCTCACGTTCACAAGTGTTCATGATGAGTACGCCCATTAGTGTGGCTACTAGATCAAAATATTAGCAAAATCCTACCCTGGCAATAGGGAAAGAAAAAGAAGCTACGGCTTCTTCTTCTACCCCGTCAAGTTCTATTCCTCTTCATATAGAGTGACCTAACCTTGGTTTCGTCGTTCGACCACCTTCTTGAGATGTGCTATGAAAATCCTCGTATAATCCCAGCACTTGCGCTACTCAACACTATAATACTGTTGAGGATTTGGATCATGCGCCATCAACTATGTCTACTCTTGAGGTACTTCAAAGCTGCCCGTCTCATCGGAAATCATTACTATCGGCTATTGGGGGTATTGATCCTGCTGATTCAAGTCTTATCTGTTTTGATCTAGAAAACCATGTTCCACGTCTTCCTCAGTAGATTTCCTTTCTCATCCAGGTAATCATCAATGAGAAAACCATTCATCAGATCATCATCGATGAAGGTGCCTCTACCTGCATCATGTTAGTCACTTGTTGGAAGGCAATTGGTTCTCCCACTCTGAACGAGTCCCCTAACACTTTGGAATTATTCGATGGGCGTGATTCACGACCATTTGGTGTCTTACCAAACCTTGCCATTAATTTGGAGGGCAAGAGTTGGACCCAATATTCTAATCAGATGGAGTTGGACCCATGCCATGGATGTTGTAGCCTCCTCCTTGTTCCACGTGATTCATTTTTCCCATCAAGAGAAGATAGTCACAGTTGACCAACTGTCCTTCTTTGCCTCTTCCTCCTCAAATGGCAATGTTTTGTATGTCAAGCACATCAGTGCTCCTTATGAGAGTGTGGGGGCAAGGCTTCTTAAAGATCCTACCTTTATGGACATTTTTCTGCTCCCACCTCCTCATGTTGTCTCTGTCAACATGATCTCAAATATGATCCTTGGGTCATACCTTCACTAGATCTTGTTGATACATGGGGCGAGGTTATGCCATTAAGTCTAGCCGAAATAAGTTATGTGGAAATTGTTTCGGCCTCACCTTCAGTATCCTATGATCCTTCTGTGTCGAGGACACCTCTCGATCCATATTCTCAATCCCCGTAGCTTGGATCTTCAGAGTGTCTTGAACCCTTAGCCAAGACTTTTCTTTCTGACGAGAGTATCATGTAAGTAATGTCTCTGGAGGAAACACCTTGGAATGACACTCATCGTCGATCCTCTTTCCTGCCTAGCTCGATGGTCATGTCTACTTGTCTCGAGGATTTCTCTTCTCAGTTTCCCTCCCTACCCCTTCAAACATTGGTCATGAATCATTAATGACAACACTCCCCATTAATTATGACTGCTAAACTAAAACATTACTCATGACAACTCAAATATACATGATGGTCTATGTCTCAGCTAGGCTTACAACACCCAAGTTTCTTCTATGAAAGTCAAACACATCTTGTGTTAGTGACTTAGTAAATATATCGCCAATTGATCACTAGATTTACAAGGCTTCAAGTGAACTTGTCCATTGCTCACAAGTTCTCTAATAAAGTGATATCTAGTATCAATATGCTTGTTCTTCTAATGAAACACACTATTCTTGGATAGTGCAATTGCTGAGGTGTTGTCATAGTAAATTGTTGTTGATCCTTGTTGTTTCTGCTTGAGTCCATCAAATACTCTTCTTAACCAAACTACTTGACATGATGCTAATGTTGCTGCTACATATTCTGCTTCTGCTGACAAAAGTGTCACAATGGGCTGCTTCTTAGATGCCCATGAAATCACATCTAAACCAAGGTGGAACACAGAGCCAGAAGTGATCTTCTTATCATCCAAATTTCCTAAAGAATCACTATCTGTGTATTCAATCAAATCTTTATTTTCTGTGCTTGCGTACATTATCCCATAATCTCTAGTTCCTGCTATGTATCTCAAAATTATTTTTCATGCACTCCAATGTGTGCCTTTTGGAGTCTCCATAAATATGGAAATCAAACTCACTCCTTGCATGATATCTGGTCTTATAGCTAAGGGATACATGAGGCTCCCAACCAATCTTTTGAATAGAGTTGGATTGACATCTGATCCTTCATCATTGATACAAAATGGATCCAACATAGACTTTTAAGTCTATGAATTTTTCTCATAGAGGAAAAATGAAAGTCATTGGATGATTTTGAAAATAGTTTCATTTCGTAGATTGTTTCATTATGAATCCAACGCGATTTGAATGGGCCAAAACGAACTCCGGACGAAGGAGTTATTGTAAAAAGAAGATTTTCCCAATGTCCTTAGAAAAGGAGGCATTTCTTATTAAATTTTGCTTAAGAGTTAATATTAGCCTTATGCGCTAAAAACCTTTGTTAAGCGCTAAACCTTTATAAAGCGCGTTTTACATTGAAAAGCACGTGGGGAGTCTCGGCCAGGTGAATCCGAAGAATTTATATAAAACAAACTAAAACCTTTTTAGTTCCAGAAGGAAGGCGGTAAATGGTATTTCGGGCAAGCTCTAGGTGATAAATGGTATTGGAAGGGTTGAACCTGATTCCATACATTGGCCGATAAGTAGCAGGCTGTAGGAGAAAGAAAATATCTTTTTCGGGCGGGTAATCTCCGTGCAAGTGGGCCACCCGAAAAGACTGTCAGTTGTCGGATTAAAGAGCGGATTAATGGTGGAGATTGAGTGGACTACTTACTATTTTGAGTTTAGTGTGAACCGTCAGATTAAACGGTAAATTGACGAACAAGATTAATTTGCAGTGTTTTAACCAAAGGCTGAGGGCATTGTGATATGCGATAGGCCGATTGCGATGAGCACTTCGAGCTGTCGGATCGGAAAAGGAATCAATGGTCAGTATTTGATCAAAGATTGCTGATCGCGAAAGCTTAAGGGTCATAGACCATGGAAGCAACAACTGCCACTATGCCAAAACAGTGATATAGCAATGGGCCGATAGTGCCGATTGAAGCGATCAGAGATCGGAGATCGGATCACAACAATGCAAAGGGGAGCATTGGGCCATGCAACATGCAATTTGCGATGAAGGCACATACCCAATAGGATTAAAGGGGTGATTGAATTCCGTTTGAAATTCGGCTTTGCGGATTTTCATTGGATTTCTTTGTATTTCCTGTGTATTCCATTATTTGGGTTTTGTTCGGGTTTATCCATGGTCAATGCACAAAGCAACTTGTGATATGCAATGAAAGGATGGACCTGAGAGGATTATAGATGCGATTGAATTCTATTTGAGTTCTGGATTAAAGGCTCATGATGTGTTCTTGTGAGTTTTTCCTGAGAATTCCGTTATGTGTCTATTCTGGGATTAAGGCAGAAGGAAGGCAAAACGATCAGGCTTCCCGCTCCCACCAGTTCCTTTGTAATTATGAAACCGTTTCTAACTCAAACATCATTGTTCCCCACCGTAAGGAAATGATGAACAGAATGTGTCATGAAAACACGAATTAAAACGCAGAAGGAGGCGAAGAGATGAACAACCGGTTTCCATGCTTTAAGCAATTGTGCTAACAAAACGTGTTATAAAACGTGATGAACCCAGAGATGCTGCGGGGACAAAGGATAGCCATGAGATCCGCAGAGCCAGAGTGCTTGACGGAGGCAGAGCCACTAGAGTTTGGAGGCAGAGCCGCAGAGCCAGAGAGCTCAAAGTAGAATTCTAAGAGCCATGATGTTGTAGTGAAGTTGCAGAACAACAAAGAGATCAAATGATCAAGCTATTTCTGATGTCCAAAGTGTGCTGAAGACAGAAGAAGGAGTTCCAGAAATAGTTAAGAGAGTCCTGAGGGAGTTGGTGCAAGCTAGAGCTCAAGATAGCTCAGAGCACTAATTGAAAGAGTCGAGTCCAAAGAAGCCTAGATCTATCTGTAGAGTAAGGACAACTAGCGGTAAGATGGTATTCTAAGCCCATAGGTATAGTTGTAAACCTATGGAGTTGAGTGTGGAACTTGTAAAAGAAGCATTACCATAATCCCAAAGAGCCTAGTTGAGTTGATTAGAGCTTAAGGATACATATCCCAAGATATCAAGGTGAACTCCATATTATATTGTTGTCTTTATGGTTTGTTTATTTGCATTGTTTTACTGTTATGTGTGTTTATATATCAGTTTAAGAAAATAAACTTAAGGAAATTAAGCAGTTAAAGGAAAACACAAGCATACACCTATTTCAAGTTCTTTTAATTCCACAAATTTTCAATCATAAGCATAGATCTTGGAATATATATAAGCTTTGGAGTGGGAGAGGTTCTTGTTGATTGATAAGAAGCCTTTAGGTCCCCATTTTAGATCAGGTGGTATCGAAATTTCAAGTTGATTAACCCCACCTTCAAAGATGGTTATATCAGAGCTGGTTATATCAGAGTAAGTTATACCAGAGTAGGTGGTATCATGAAGCAGATGGTATCATAATGCAAGTGGTATCAGATCAGAATGCTTGATTGACAGAGCAATCTATTTACTTGATTAACGTGAAAGGTGTTTAAACGATCGAGGATTGATTGTTTGATTGTTTGTAAACTGACTATTATTTGAGTTTGCAAAGGATCAGGTAAAGCTATTGATAGCTAAGTCTAGGAGAGGACAAGAAGGAAGAAGGGCTAAAGGCATTCTTCTTATCCCGAAGGACCTCAAAGAAATCCTTGAAGCACAAGAGGTTTGCTTCAAAAGGTTGCTTGAATAAGCTCTTTGTTATTCTTGCTTGAAGTTCTTTTGTTCATTTTGATAATGAAAACTTCTACAAGTGAGTCCTCAAATTCTTCTTTCTTCACAAGATCCTTTGATGAAGACATGAAGCAAGACTTGGTAATCATAATGGATATGGTGAGATAAATGTATGAGGATGGAAGGGATAGCATCATACTTAGAGAGCAGTTGAATTCCATGAAGGAAGAGAAGCAATTGCTTTCTAACAAATTGCAGGAAATGGAGAGGCAAGTTCATATTGCAAATATGAACCTAAAAAGGATGCATGAGTTGGAGACACAACTCCTTGTTGCTAGAGAAGCTTTAGTCAAGTATTAGCTTGAAGAAGAGGTAAACAATTCCTTTTTGTCTTCAAATTCTTCTAAGAATGTTTATGTTGGTTCTTTTGAAAAACATACCAGAGGCATATGATCCAAGTTAATGTCCAAGATGGGCTATGAAGGAAAAGGCTTGGGAAAACATGCACAATGTATTGTTGAGCTAGTAATGGTTGAGGAAAGGCCTAAGTATTTGGGTCTTAGCTATGGAAAGTCTTATGGAGAAAATTCCAAAGCTGCCATGAAGACAATTGAAACAGTTCCAAGAAGGAGTTTCATGTTAGGTCTTCTACCTCAAAAGTGTAAAGATTGTATTCATGGGGAATGCCATTACTTGAAACATCATTTTCTAGAAGAAGGTGTTCATGAGCATACAATTGAACCAGAGAGTTGTGGAAACTCTAAAAACCTTGAAGAGATTGATGGTGTTCAAAACGGAGCTACTTCTTCATTCAATTCACCTCCTCATGAAGGCAATAAAGGAAAAAGAGAAAGGTATAAATCTAATTTTAACCATATTCATTTTGATTATGTTTAGCATGGTAAATTTCCATATAAGTATGGGAAAATAATTGCATGTTCCTTTTGTGGTTTGAATAACCATAATGTTTCTAGATGTTGGAAGAGAATAGCCACATACAGGAAACGTTTGAAGGAAAAGAAGAAAAGAGCCAAAGGTCCACTGGACAAGGCAAATCATGCTATCAAGAGGATGCACATGTGTTGCACTTACTGCCATAAGCAAGGACACATCGCTGAAAAGTGTTGGACTCTGAATCCAACAATGCTTCCACGAAACTTGAAGAAGGTGGAAAGAGAGAATGGTAGGAATGGAAAGGAAGTTTCCATAAATGATGTGCTTCAGGATGATTCACATGTTGTTGTTGATGTGTAGACAAAGGAAGGACCTTTGAAATGGATTGGTAATAAATGGTTAGAATTCTTATCCAACTAAGAGTGCATGTCTATTGATATAATGCAACTATTTTCATTTCTTTGTTAATGGAATGCAAGTTGCAGGGTTTTACCAAGAAGGTGAATGGAAAAGTTGATTAGGAGACTCACTTTATTGCTGCAACATTATATGTCATTTCAGCTTCGAAAGTACAGTGTACTTAAGCAAAAGTTGAAAGATGAAATGCATGCATAAGCTTGCTATGCATGAACACAAATATGTTGATGATTTCCTTGTATTTAAACATGCATGTGTGATTAACTTGAAGGGTTGATTATTTTGTTGTAAACATGCATGTAATGTTAATGCTGACTTGGAAAAAGTTGATTTGGTCTCCAAGATGGAGATAATGATGAAGTGTTTCATCTTTGAAAAAGAATCCTAAAGTTCTTTTTCTACGTGCTTGACTTGAAGGGTCAATTGTTTTAAAGACAAGTTTTGTTGGCTTGTTATCTAGTCAATCATTTGTATGCGGATGTAAAGACCTGGAGGTGTTCATAAGATGTGAAATCTATTTCTTTTGTTGAAGCAGGAGTTTAGGCCATCTAGTTGTTGTCTATAATCCTGTTGTCATTAACAGTTTTTGTTGACAGTATGTCAAACAAGTACAAATGAAAATTTTGTGAAGTAGATGTAACTTCACATTGGTTTGAGCCACCTTGGATCAATGATCAAGGCAGAGAAGTTCAAAATACCTTTTGTGACCTTCTCAGCAGGAGTTCTGCCAGAAGTCAAGGAGGAAGACAGTTCTTCCCAGGGGGACAAGCACATCCAGGAAGGAAGTGTTCAAAGGCTTTGGTTCAAAGGAACCATGCAAGGAAAGTGTATGGAGGCTGAAAGAAGAGGGTGAGGTACTCTCATTTACTGTTTAGATCAGTATATCAGTCTTTTGGAGTCTAAAAGATTTTTAGAGGGAAGACGTGATCCAAAATGGATCTAACATAGACTTATAAGTCTATGAATTTTTCTCACAGAGGAAAAATGGAAGTTATTGGATGATTTTGAAAATAGTCTCATTTTGTAGATTGTTTCATTCTGAATCCATCACAATTTGAACGGGCCAAAACAGACTCCGAACGAAGGAGTTATTGTAAAAAGAAGATTTGCCCAATGTCCTTAGAAAAGGAGGTAGTTCTTATTAAATTTGGCCTAAGGGTTAATATTAGCCTTAAGCGCTAAAAACCTTTGTTAAGCACTAAACCTTTATAAAGTGCTTTTTACATTGAAAAGCACGTGGTTAGTCTCGGCCAGGCGGATCCAAAGAATTTATATAAAATGAACTAAAACCTTTTGAGTTGCGAAAAGAAGGCAGTAAACGGTATTTCGAGCAGGCTCCAGGCAGTAAATGGTATTGGAAGGGTTGAACCCAATTCCATACACTGGCCGACACGTCGCAGGTCGCAGGAGAAAGAAAACCACTTTTTCGGGGAGGTAATCTCCACGCAAGTGGGCCACCCGAAAAGACTGTCAGCCGTCAGATAAGAGATCGCGGATCAACGGTGGAGATTGAGCGGACTGCTTGTTGTTTCGAGTTTAGTGCAAACCGTTGGATTAAACGGTAAATCGATGGATAAGATTAAGTCGCGATGTTTTAACAAAAGGCTGAGGGCATTACGATATGCGATAGGCCAATTGCAATGAGTACTTCGAGCCATCAGATTGGAAAAGGAATCAATGGTCAGGATCTAATCGGAGATCACTGATCGGGAAAGATTAAGGGCTGCAGAACATGCAAGCAGCGACTGCCGATATGCCAAAACAATGATATGCCGATCGAAGCAATCAGAGATCGAAGATCGGATCGCAGCAATGCAAATGGGAGCATTGGGCCATGCAACATGCGATTTGCGATGAAGGCACAGACCCAATAGGATTAAATGGGCAATTGAATTCCATTTGAAATCTGGCTTTGAGGATTTCATTTGATTTCTTTGTATTTCCTCTGTATTCCATTATTTGGGTTTTGTTTGAGTTTAGCCGTGGGTAATGCACAAAGAAACATGTGATATGCGATGAAAGGACGGACCCGAGAGGATTATAGATCAGATTGAATTCTATTTGAGTTTCGGCTTAAAGGCTCATGATGTGTTTTTGTGAGTTTTGCCTGTGTATTCCATTATGTGTCTATTCTGGGATTAAGGCAGAAGGAAGGTCAAATGATCAGGTTGCCCGCGCCTGCCAGTTCCTTTTCAATTATGATACCGTTTCTAATTCAAACATCATTTTTCCCCACCGTAAGGAAATGATGAACAAAACGTGTCATGAAAACACGAATTAAAACGCAAAAGGAGGCGAAGAGACGGATAGTTTTTTTCCACGCTTTAAGCGATTGTGGTAAACAGAATGTGTTATAAAACGTGATGAACCCAGAGATGCTGAGGGGATAGAGGATAGCCACGATAGCCGTAGAGCCAGAGTGCTTGACAGAGGCAGAGCTACCGGAGGTTGGAGGCAGAGCCGCAGAGCTCAAAGCAGACTTCTAAGAGCCATGATGTTGTAGTGAAGTTGCAAAACAGCGAAGAGATCAAATGATCAAGCTATTGCTAATGTCCAAAGTGTGTTGAAGACAGAAGAAGGAGTTCCATAGACAGTTAAGAGAGTTCCGAGGGAGTTGGTGCATGCTAGAGCTCAAGATAGCTCAGAGCACTAATTGGAGTCCAGTCCAGAGAAGCCTAGATCTGTATGTAGAGTCAGGATAGCTAGGTGTAAGATGGTATTCTAAGCCAATAGGTATAGTTGTAAACCTATGGAGTTGAGTGTGGAACTTGTAAAAGAAGCATTACCATAATCCTAAAGAGCCTAGTCGAGTTGATTAGAGCTCAAGGAGATGTAGCCCAAGATATCAGGGTAAACTCCATATTATATTGTTGTTTTTATGGTTTGTTTATTTGCATTGTTTTACTGTTATGTGTATTTATATATCAGTTTAAGCAAATAAACTTAAGGAGATTAAGCAATTAAAGGCAAACACAAGTATACACCTATTTCAAGTTCTTTTCATTCTGCAAATTTTCAATCATAAGCATAGAACTTGGAATATATATAAGCTTTGGAGTGGGAGAAGTTCTTGTCGATTGACAAGAAGCCTTTAGGTCCCCATTTTATATCAATCATCCTTTCTTAACTTTGTACCTGCTACAACTGATGTAGGGACGGGTTTGCAATTTTCCATCCTAAATCTTTTCAATAAATCTTTGGCATATTTATTTTGACAAATAAAATTCCTTTTTCAAATTTCTCAACTTCTATGCCAATAAAATATTTCATGAGACTAAGATCTTTCATCTCAATTTCATTCATCATAGCTGCTTTAAATTCATCTATCTCAAAATCACCTATAAAAATCATGTCATCAACATATAAGCAAACAATTAAAATTTTTCCATGCTCATTTACCTTTGTGTACAAGGTAGGCTCAATGTTTCTTCTGCAAAATCCATTCTTGATCATGTAGCTATCAATTCTTCTATACCAAGCTCTAGGCGCTTGCTTCAGTCCATAGAGCACTTTCTTCAACCTGTAAACTTTGTCTTCGTTACTTTCAACTTGATATTCTGGAGGTTGCTGCACATAAATTTCTTCTTCTAGAATTCCATTCAAGAAGGCTGATTTCACATCCATATGATTTACTTTCCACTTGTTTTGAGCTGATGTGGCTAGAACTGCTCTTACAGTATCCAATCTGGCTACCGGAGAAAATGTTTCTCCAAATTCTATTCCTAGTTGCTGCAAGAATCCTTTTGCTACAAGTCTAGCTTTAAATCTATCAATTTCACCTTTCTCATTCAACTTTGTCTTGTACACCCACTTCACAACAATTAGATTTTTGTCCTTTGGAAAATCAACCAAATCCCATGTATCATTCTTTTCAATAGCTTCAATTTCTTCATTCATGGCTTGCACCCAGTTTTCATCTCTAATTTCTTCTTCAAACAAAGAAGGTTGGAATGACAACAATGCAAAATTTGAAATAACATCCAAATCATCATAAATATCTTTCAAACTTCTCATCTTTCTCTTACCATTGCTTGATTCATCACCTGATTGATTGCTGGGAGAATATTGATCTGTTGATCTACTTAAAGATCCATGCTGCTCTGAAAATCTTGGAGTCCTTGTTGGTGTATCTCTGTTTGGTGTCTTCACCTGTGATTCTTGCTACTCCTTTCCTGCTACATCATCTTCTTCCATTAGTGGCACTTATGCATCAAATATTTTGTCTACAGTTCCATTCCATGACTCTTGTTCTTTGAACACAACATCTCTATTAATTATGGTCTTCTTTGTGATAGGGTTATACAATTTTTAAGCTTTTTATTGCTCACTATAAATAGTGAATATGCATTTTTAACTTTTATCATCCAATTTGTCTCTTCGCTCCTTAGGCACATGTGCATAAGCTACACATCCAAATACTCTGAGATAAGATACACTGTAATACATACTTGACCATGCTTGTTCTGGTACTTTGTTCATCACACTCTTTGTAGGAGATCTGTTGATCACATAAAAAGCACATGCAACTGCTTTTGCCCAATACTCATTAGACAAGTTTCTGCCTTTCAACATGCTTCTTACCATGTTCATAATTGTCCCGTTCTTTCTCTCTGCTACACCATTCTACCGTGGTGTGTACCTAGTTGTAAATTGTCTTTTGATTCCATGTTGTTTGCAATAATCATGGAATGTCTTTGAGTCATATTCTCCACCACGATCTGACCTCAATACCTTAATTTGTCGATCACTTTGGTTCTCTACTAAGGCATTGAATTCTTTGAACTTCGCAAAAGTTTCGGACTTCTACTTCAAGAAGTAAACCCAAGTCTTTTTGTTGTAGTCATCAATGAAAGTGAGGAACTAACAACTTCCACCAATCGACTGTGTCCTTGTAGGCCCACACAAGTCTGTATGCACTAGCTCAAGAAGTTTCTTTGCTCTCTATGCAACTCCCTTTGGAAAACTTTCACGGTGTTGCTTTCCCAATATGCAACACTCACAAGTACTAGTAGGTTCTTTGATGGGAGGTAATCCTCTAACCATCTATTTCTACTGCAACAATTTTAAACTAGAAAAGTGTAAGTGCCCAAATCAAAAGTGTCATAACCAATAATCATCAAAACATGCAACTGTAAAAAAACTCACCTGATCACTTTAATTCAAAATTAGAGGAAAGAGTCTGTTCCTCGTCATCTGCACCTTTTCTATCAGTTGCTTGCTTAGGGGCTTGTCATATATTAACACATTCTTGACCTTGAAAGATAACTCTATATCCTTGCTATGTCAATTGACCAACACTTAACAAATTATGTTTAATACTAGGAACATAATATACCTCAGAGATTGTCTTTGACTCCCCCTTCTTGGTCAGAATGTTGACCACTCCTTTTCCATCTACTGCCACCGTCTTGTCAGTCCCCAACTTTACCTCTGTTTTCACATATTGATCGAAATTTGCAACCAAATCCTTGTTTCCTGTCATGAGGTTACTGCAACCACTCTCTAACAACCACACATTAGCAGAAGGTTCATGCATGGTATGGCAAGCTAGGAACATGGAGTTAATACCCTTTGTAGTGACATGAACTCTCTAGTTCCCTTTATTAGCTATTTTCGTCCTGCAATCATGAGCATAATGACCAAATTTATTGCGGTAATAGCATCTCACTTTTGATTTGTCAACTCTTTGATTATTTTTGAAGCTTTTGTAGTTGTTTCCACTTCCATGTTCATGCTCTTCTCGGTCATCTCTCTGACCACCATATCTTCCGCTTCGTCCTCTGCCTCGACCTATGTCTCTTGAAATAGAAACCTGACTTTTGAAAGCGGTCTTTAAAGTGGAATCCTTATTTCTGTTTATCCTTGCCTCATGCGATAGAAGTGATCCCATCAGCTCATCATTTGTCAATGATGCCAAATCCTTGGCTTCTTCTATAGCGGTGACCACAACATCAAATTTGGTAGAGAAAGATCGGAGGACATTCTCAACCACTCTTTGATCTTTTATATCTTCATCATAAATCTTTAACTGATTTACGACAGTTATGACATGATTCATGAAAGAATCGATGTCTTTTGTCTCCTTCATTTGCAGACTTTCAAAATCTCTTATAGTATTCTGCAACTTAACAATATTGACTTTGTCCATACCTTTATAGTTTGTCACCAAAGTATCCCATGCTACTTTTGTTGAAGACATGATCATAATCTTCTGGAACACTGCTCGGTCCACTCCCTGTTGAATAAGCTGCAACAAATGTGCATTCTTTTTCTTGTCTTTCTTCCATTGTTCTCTCTCTGTATTACTGAGAGCTTGTTCTTCTTCTTCGTACTTAAGTTCTGAAAACCCAAACTTGACATAATCCCAAACATCATGTGCCTGCAACGTGGTTGCAGTGTTAATGGCCCACACATCATAATCTTTCCCTGTAAACCGTGGGAACTAAGACTAAAAATACTTATTTATTTTTATATAAAAAAATAATTTTATAAAAAAATTATTTATATATAAAAACAAAAATATTTCACTGCATGTTTATAAAACTTTAATTAAAAGACAACGTTCACACTTTTTAAAAAATGTCTCATAAAAACCTTCACGTTATTTGTATGAAGCCTTAATACGAAGTCTTACAACACTCCTTTGAAACTTTTGAATTTTTAACGACCTCTGAAATTTTAACGTGCTGTATGAAAGGCATTTTTTTTTTAACGCGATGTATCGTTGAAATTGATTGCGTATTAATGCCCTTCACCCGAATGAACCCCCGCGTGCATGTTTAACGCAACAAGTCCCAAAGGAACCAGCGAGTTTGACTGTTAATGCGGCTCTCTCTTGACCCTGAGCGCGTTATAGCGCCCTGTATGCCACTATAATGTGCGTGAACACTCAAACCACTACGAGGAAAAATATATTTCTCCTTTCACACAAATTACCACCGGTCTCTTGTCAGTTTTTTCCCTTCCTTTTGTGTTTTATATAGTCATATCTTAGCCTAGGTCAATATATGCCTACCCTCACTTTCTCTCATTCGTGGGTGGGCATCGATCTATTGAAAGGAATGTAACTGAATATGTAACTGAATCCATCCATAGCTCATCTGATCTAATCTATTTTCCCCAAGTCATTATATATGTTATTATGCATTTCAATTGACTTATTGGGTGGGGCGTTGCTCAATATTCCAAAACCTCCTACTCTGTTTTCCCTCACTCTGTGACGCTGACTTCTGATATCAATTTGTTGGAAAGGCGGAGGAGACAAAGCATGAATTCAAACAAAACACAAGCTACTACTATTCTATTGATCACACAGAACATAATGATTACAATGAACCCGGTGAAGGGTATTTATCCTTTTATAACTAGCTACTCTTCTTGAAATGCAACCACAACTACTCGTCTTGACATGCATCCACATGCAACCACACATCTATCACTTAACTTGATTACACTCAAAAATACTCAATCATTCAATCACTCAATTAACTTTAGCCAACTCCACATACAAGAATAATTATTTTATTTTAACAACTTTCACTACTTGAAGGTTAGCCAACTCACACTTGCTTTTCTTCTGAAGCATATGTAACATTCTAATATTATAAATATGTAAAGAACAAAATAATTAGAAAAATTTTGATGTTATAGCTCACAACATCCAGTTTATTTTGTTGTTAGGTCAATGTTTTATTCTTCTCTATAAATAATTGTTTTGCACCAACTGCTATATAACATATGTAAAAAAAATTGGTATAGCTAATGACCTTTTTTGAATAAATTCTAGTGAATTTTTATACTTGAATTGAGCAGGCATTCCTAGTGAATTTTGTCTACCCGATATCCCTCTCGGCTGTTGGATATTGCGGATGCAGATCAACGGCTCGAATTTGTTGTGGATGTTCTTTCACCTTTGGGTTGGTTCGTAGGTCTTTTTATCACTTTTGGGTCCACTTTTTAACTTTGTTGGTTGTATGGTTTTATGGCCCTTAGTCGCGTTCTTGAGCATGAAACTCAATTCCCAAACTTTGGATGTTTGTGAATTCTTTGATACCCTGTATATTATGTATCCTCTTGTTGCTTCATTTGAATAGAAAATCCGATTTTTGCTTGAGCAAAAAAGAATACATGCTCGTGATGTGTGTATAATATAATTTTATATATTAAATAATTTTTATTTTTATTTTTAATCACAAGTGAAACCACGGCAAAAAGATTAATTAACTGACCTTTTAGATGGCTTTTATTTTTAACATTCTTTTGAACGTGAGGCAAAAGTGTGGATTGATGTACCACTACATTTACAAGTGTGTGTTATACATGTACAAATACAAGTGATATATAGCTATTGGACTATTGTTTAGTGGCAGCGACAAGACATCCAACCATAACAATGTCACCATCTTCACACCACCTTATTCTTGAAAATTGACCAGTCATCGCTATAACGATTCTGGAGTGCTAAGATCACTTTACAAGCATGGATTAACTATGGGAGGTGATTGTTGGTATGAATAGATGGTAGCCATGCTTTCCATGCCAGGGAAATAGTGCCAAAATAAAACAACTTCAATGTATGCGCTTAGTATTGTAAGTTTCATTGCATTTTCTAATACAATTGTGAGAAGTGAGTGAGTGTGTGTTTTTATGATTTTTTTTTAATTTTCTCAACGTAGGCATTTAGTATTGTAAGTTTCATTGCATTTTCCAATACAATTGTGAGAAGTGAGTGAGTGAGTGTTTTTATGATCGTGAGAAGTGAGTGTTTTTACGATTTTTATAGTTTTAAAAAATATGTGGTAATTCAAAATAAGGTGCAATTTTATTTTATTGTACATAAATGCTTTAAAAATTTATTAATCACATTTGTTATAATTATAAATTTTAAATTATTAAATTTTAAAAATTTATTATATTAATTTTTTTAAAAATTTATTAATTTTGTTTTTTTAACTAATTAAATTTCTTAATGTGTTTCTTTTAATATCTATCTATTAAGAATTTTAATTTTTTAGTTCCTCTTAAATATTTTTTAGATAGCCACGGGGCTTTGGATTG